>JAOPGA020000857.1:0-10885 GCA_026419775.2 Acrasis kona
AGAAGAATGGAAGTGTTGTTTAAAAATCTGACTGACCAATCGATACCGAGTTTCCCACCAGTATTTAGAAAACAAAAGCAACAGCTTGCTCAAAATGATATAGTCCTAACAGAAAGCAACGCATATAACTTTGGTAAGTGCTATTTTAGTGCTTAACTATTAAATCTATAAGCTCATAAAACTGTTGAACCGAGTTTGTCTCTTAGTAGAGAACATTCAAATCTATCGAGGAATGATAGCTTAACCAGGATCAATCAATTAGACTCGTCGGTAGACCAGTTTCAACAAGAGTGGAAGCCTATTACTCGCAGTTTGTTCAGTAATGAAGATAGGGCGTTGCTACTAGAGAAACAACACATACAATCGGAGTATTATTATGTTACCGATGAAGTTCCCCACTCCAAAGACCCATTAGCACCACACATTTACTTTGATTTCGAAGATAGTCAACTCAACCCGCAAAGGCCGAGCAATGATGCAACCCATGTGAAAAGGGCACTTGACCAGTTAATACTAAAACAGCGAGAAAAATCCAACATAGTGCAACCAACAAACGTTGCTAAAGCCGCTCCTCAAACTGTAGTGCAAAGACAAAAGATGGCTCACAATTATGACATCTATGTGAAACCACAAAATGAGCGCAAGCGGAATACATTTGTCTCATTGTTCATTTGGATAACAGCATTTATTTTGTACATTTTTGGTTATAGAAATAAAAGGACCGATTAAAACATTGAGCACTTGAAGCATGTGACAAAATTAGAACTCCAAACAACACTTTGAATAAATTCTAGTGTTCATTTAGTAGTGTATGTGGTGAATCAAAGTCTTTAAAATGCTTCACTCGTGAGTATCGTTTCAAAAGAAGGCATTGAACTGAAAAGTTTGGTTGTCAAATTCACTGTCGCACAATACCAATAACCAAATTTTCTTCCTCCCGAAGTCACGTATGTCGATATTCCAACCTATATTAATTAGTTGTTGTAAAAGTTAACAGATTATCCAAGAAAGGTGCCAATCTCACACATCACATCAATGGAGGATTTTGGGCACTCGCCCAAAATATGCCTACACCCATTGGCATAATACAGCTATAAAAACTGAGAGGAAATAGGCAGTTCAATATAAAACAATTTTGAACAAAGCAGACATGTCACAGCGCACTGAAGTAATTCACTCCGGCAAATACTACCAGGTATTCAAGAGCGGCTCTGACCAAATCATCAAAACACATGCAAGCGAGAATGCCACTGCAGATCAAGCTGACAACTTGAGAAAAGAGTATCAGATGGGCAACTATGCGAGTAACAATGCCACCAGAGTTGTCAAATTTAAAGAGTTAAGAGAGAAATTGGTCGATAATAATGTACAGGTATCAATTTTGATGCAAGATATCGGTGCAAAAGACCTATACAAACAGATACCAACAAACGGTTATCCCTTGGCAAAATTCTTACACATCGCAACGGAGTGCGTCCAGGGACTGCAAGAAATTCATAATAATGGTGTGATTCACAAGGACGTCAAACCATCAAACATGCTTTTCACCAAAGATGAGAAAATAATCTACATCGATTTTGGTAGTGCTGCTACTTTCAGAGAACAGGCATTGGTCCCAGTCTCTAAAAACCAAAGAGTGCACGGAACTGCAAAATACATCTCACCAGTAAGTTATATTACGTTATATGTCTTGTAAATTTCAATAGGAACAAACTGGTAGAACCAACAAGCAGATTGATCATAGAACAGACTTCTATAGTCTAGGCGTTACCTTCTATCAGCTCATCAGCGGCAAGCTACCTTTCGAAACTTCTGACCTCTCACAACTATTGATAAGCCATGTAACAAGACAAGCACCTGCACTCCCCAACACAGTTCCATTGGTTGTTTCCGACATCATTGAGAAATTGATGAGGAAAGATCCTAATGACCGTTACCAATCTTGTTTCGGGCTCTCGCGTGATTTGGAAAAATGTAAATCCTATTTGGCGGCCAACCAGACTATCGATAGATTCACATTGGGACAAGAAGATTTTGTGGACACCTTCCTTAGTACCAAACTATATGGTAGAGAACAAGAGCTAAAGGCATTGAAAACAATCATTCATGATGTGTCTGAGACATCTATTACCCAGTTAGTAACCGTATCTGGTAGAAGTGGAGTCGGCAAATCATGCCTTGTTAGAGACCTTCAGTATGCCGTGCAAAGAATGAATGGTCACTTGTGCAGTGGTAAATATGATCAACTTGACAGCAACAGCTTGTACTCTGGTATTGTAGACGCCATGAGGGACTTAGTCAAACAGATTCTTGTGGAGGATGATGATGAATTGGTGAAGTGGAAGACAATGATTGAACAAGCTGCAGGTCATAATGGAAAACTACTTACTGACCTTGTACCAGAGATTGAGAAGATAATTGGACCACAACCAGATGTAGCCAAGATCTCGTTGTCGGAGCGCAAATCTCGTTTAGAAAATACTATCGCCAAATTTGTTCAAGTATTTGCTCAGAACGACAAGCCTCTAGTGTTCTTTGTTGATGATGTACAATGGTGCGATGAAGACAGTTTCCAGCTCTTGGCATCTTTAACAAAGCAAGTCACCAAGATGGTTATGGTATTTGCTTATCGTGATCATGAAGTACAAGTAGATCATCAATTAGTGAAGACCGTTTCAGACATCAAGGAAGCAATTAAAGTTAAAGAGATCAACTTAACTCCAGTTACTGAGAAAGTTGTTGAGAGCTGGGTATGTGATATGATTGGCGAGGGTCGAACCGATCGTGTGTCAGAACTTTCAAGAGTCGTATTTGAAAAGACTCATGGAGAACCATTGTTCGTCAACCAGTTCTTACAAACACTTCGTGTTGACAAGTTGTTAGTGAGAAATGATGTATGGAAATGGAACATTGCTGACATCAAGTCCCAAAGTGTTACTGACAATGTTGCCAAGCTTATGGAACATAGAGTGAGTCAGTTGTCATCAGATGCTATTGAAGTTATGAAAATATTGAGTTGCATGGGAAGTAGCTGCTGTTTGGATGACTTATCATGCATATTAGCCTCAAGATCTGAAGATGTCCTCAGTCAACTGCATCAAGCCATAAAAATTGGAGTTATATTACTTATCGATAATCGATTACATTTCTCTCATGATAGAGTTAGAGAGGCATGTCACAGTCTCGTCAGCCAAGACAAGTTAGCGGGAACTCACTTCAACATTGGAATGAAGCTTCGTCAGAAAGAAGGAACAATTTGCCAGCAAACTGATATCATCGATCATCTAAACAAGGGAAGAGAATTTGTTGCAAACAGCGATGAATCAGTCACAATCAATCAATCTTTATTAGAATCAATGGCAAACATGAATGTTGTTGCGTTCCAAAAATCCCTTTCTTCAGCTTCTTACAAGGCCGCTATCAAATACATCAAAGAAGGTCTTTCTTGCTTAGAAATCATATGTCGTGACGAAAATCAAAGATGGACAAAATATCATGATTTATTGTTTACTTTATACATTGAACTTGCAAATGTATATATACAAGTTGGCCGTCACGATGAATCTGCTTCTATTACCGAATTCCTTCTTAATAGAGCTAATTCGAGGACAGAGAAATGTAATGTATACAAGATACGCTCAATTGTATCTTCGATGTTGTTGGATGGAACTGGCACTTTCAATAATTGCAATAATATTTTATCATTATTCAATATTGATATTGGCAATCAAAACCAATCTGAGAGCGAAGTCATAATCAATAATATGCTTGAAAAGGTTGTAGAAAGAAATGGAAATATTAATATAGATGGTATGTATCAGACAACAGCTTCGGATGAAGAACAGATAAAGTGCTATGCTTTACTAAATATATGTCTATATGCATATATGCATAACCAGTCGTTGTTCGACTTATCAGTCACAAATGCATTTAGCATAATGCTAAGCAGCGATGTGTTGACTCCAGAAGTCTCGGGTGTTGCAGTTTTTTACTGCACAGTAGCCATGGGAAAAGGTGATTGGAATAAAGTCAAGTTAGTCAATAGTCTTATATCGGAGTGCACGAAGAAACAGTTCCGTGATCATGTTGCAGAGAACGTTAGAGCATTGCATTTGCATACCTCTCTGGTCAACCACTTCTATATCAAGCGTCACAAAATCGGAAGGAATTATAGAAGAGTGGCAAATATGGGAGTTGAAAGCGGAGAAGCTTGCTATGGATGTTTCGCCATGCTCGGGTCCATCACGGATGTATTTTATGTCGGTGGTGAACTCAACGCACATGTCCAACATGTAAAAGACGCCTATAGTTTTATTACGAAGTTCAAAACACCTAGTATACGTAGTTTCGTAGACATTGTTGAGATTGCAATCATTACACTCCAGGGCAAGACTTCATTGCATAATGCTGTTCAAGAGATCAAATCATTAGACCAAAAAAATAATCCATGTCTTACATCTGCTTTCAATTGTGTGATTGAGTGGATTGATTTTACTTTGAATCTAGTTGACATCTCTTGTCCTCCAGTCCAGAGACTTCAAAGTATTCTTGACTATGAGAATGAATTCAACTCGACTTTGCAAAATCACATTATGCTAAAGTTGTTTGTATTTATTAGTACAATTAAATTGATACAGACACATAGAGATGTCGCAAATGAGGAAGCCGAATTAAAAATACAATTAGCAACTGCAATTACTAGATTTGAAGAAAGAATCTCTCAATGGGCGAAACTCAATGCTGACTACAAAAACTGGAATTGCTTGATCAAAGCGGAAGAAGCTGCTTATATTGACAATAATCAAACACAAGCCTTTGTTATGTATAACAAGTAAGTATTTATCTGATTTTCTTATGTTAATTATTTTAAGAGCAATCAAATACGCCAATGAAGGAGATTTTGTCCACGAAGTTGCACTGGCACATGAGTTATTCGCAAAATACCAATACTCTTGTAACAATCCTGATGATGCTGACAGATCCATGGCTCAATCTTATTTGGCATACAAGAAATGGGGAGCATATGGCAAGACAGCAATGTTGGCGTCCAAGCACGAACACATCAGAAAATTAGAAGAAGATTTGCAAAAGAAGGAATTAGAAACTCTCGGTACCGACACCATCAATCAAAAAGTGAAGGACATCAAAATTGATGAGAGCATTGCTAAGGCTCTATTCGGAAAAGCAGATGCGGACTGTACTGCAGTTCTCAGTGTTGTATTGCAGAATGTAAGAGCAGAATAAATTTTGATCTTTTAACAATTTAAAGGGTTTAAATATGACCAATGCCTTGAAGATGACTTTGATTGTCAATGACGTTGTTATATTGCAAACTAAGAGGGGTAGTTCTAAGATTAATTCAACTCGTGTTCGATTGCAAGATTGGAATGGGTGCTTATCGGTTGTAAATTGTGCCCGCACCTTCAAACAATGTATTGTAACTGGCAATGCATTCGAAGAAGAAAGAGAGAAGTTAATCAGAAACGATCCATATGTAAGGAAGAACAAGTTGAGATCTATTATGTGTATGCCACTTTTTTGTAAAGACGAAATTATTGGATTCATATGTGCAGAAAATCGAAATGTATATAATTGTTTCGAGGAGATACAAGTAGATAATTTTTCGGTAATAGGATCATTGGCCTCGTTGTCACTAGAAAATGATATCATCAGAAAGGACATTACCGAAGTAAAGAGGAGAAACAGTCATTCTCATCGTTACATCAATCACGAGTCAAGGAATCCTGCTCAAGGTATGTTCATATGTTATCGCCGCTGAATATATAGGAATTATGTCCAACAGTGAATTAATTATTGATATTGTCCAAGATTTTCAAGAAAAAATGATTGATTTTAATGAGAAAAAGTATGGAGAAAAGTTAAATACTGTATTGGAGTTAGCTCAAGACATCATGCATTGTGGACGGCACATCAAAAGTACTTTAATTCACTTCATTACATTAATTTAATTTTAGACGTATCTGACTCTTCCATGATTTTGTCGAAACTAGAAAACAACGAGTTGAAAATTAACAACACTCCAACGAATATCGGAGACATTTGTAAAAACATCATTTCAAAGAACAAATTATCCGCAGAAAATAAAGAGATCGATTTAAGGTTGAAGATTGCTGATGACGTCAACAATAAGATGTTATTAACTGATGAAGAGCATATCTCATTCATTCTCAATAATTTTATATCAGTAAGTAAAACCAGAAATACACCCACCTAATTCGAAACTTAGAATTCGATCAAATTTACAGAAGTTGGAATGATAACACTCAAATGTGACGCTAAGAACATAACTGAAGACAAGGTTGTCGTACAATTTTGCGTTGCAGATACTGGAATTGTAAGTAGATGTACTTTACGATATATTTTATACTATCTTCAGGGCATAAAAGAACAAGAACTCCAACATTTGTTTAATCTCTATTCTAGATCTTCACAAAGAGTCGGAGGAGAATACAATGGTAAGAGTATGACACTTTCCCACTAACACAACTGTAGGTACTGGACTAGGTCTTTACATATCTAAGGGCATTAGTAATTTAATGGGCGGAGATGTCTGGGTCTATTCAGGGTATGGACATGGCTGCGAATTCTATTTCAAATTTACCTGCAATCTTGCAGAGTCCAGAATTATTGAAAAGATAGCTATTCCAACTGTAGATCAAGACTACAAATCATTTCAATTTCCAAATAAAGTCAAAAAGGTTGACCACCTTCACCTAGATTGCTCAACCATAGCAGCAAAACTAGATCAACTATCTCCCATAAGCGGACAATCGCTAACTCCAGATGCACCGCCTGCTTTGTTTAAGGTATTAGTGGTGGAAGATAATCATATTAATCAAAAGGTGATTGTAAGGATGGTGACAAAAGCGACAACGGATTTGATAAAGAAGCAGATTATAAATGTAGATTTTACAATCGATACAGCCAATGATGGAGCGCAAGGTTTAGCACTTTTCAAAACACATGAACATAATTTGATAATCATGGATGTATCGATGCCAATAATGGATGGCATAGAGTGTACAAAGAAAATTAGAGAACATGAAGAGATTAAAAATAAGGACCGTACTCACATAGTGGGACTAAGTGGGAATACCAATCTAGACTCGGTGGCAATACAGGCAGGAATGAATAATTATGTATATAAACCCTGTAGAAGAGAACGCTTTGAGGAAATAATAAAAGATATTTTTACATAATGAATATTTCATCATAATGGGTAAAATGGTTGAGATGGGGATCGAACCCAGGACCGCCGGCTTATTAGACCGGTGCTCTATTTCAAAAAACCGACTGAGCTACTCAACCCATTGAAGATCTTTAAGTTATATTATATAAAAATTATTTGAAGTGAAATTTTAAATTTATTGAATTCTACTAGCAACTTTTTATAAATCTCCATGATCTTCTCTTCCTATATTCTTCTTTAATTTATATGCTTTTTTTTGGTGTAGGTTATCGGAAGGGATTAAGGTTTGCTCCATCACTCTGATCATGCTACTTGCTATTACAATCTCAGTGTTGTGCTTGTTATCGTCTTTTTCTGCCAAAGCAGGTACATTATGATCCTCTAACAACAATGCTTGCCTCATCTTCCAAATAGCATTTTTCACGCTGTCTTGTTGGACGTATTCTGTAGTATAATCCTCGTAGAAATCAAGCACCTCCTTTGAGCATAACTCCATACTAACAAGTCCAATGTCTGGAGGGTTGAATCGGAAGTGTTGGACGCGAGAATCTTCAAAGTCGTGCATCTTGTGGAAGGTGCTTGCAGTGATATCACCTTCAATGGTAAGTGCGACGATACTTGGTATTAACCTCTCTAACAACTTGCCAAGATTAGACACCTTCCGCATGGCAGCATCTAAGAAGGGTATGTAAGAACCAAAATTATCTTTAACCCACTCCCACAACCAATACTCACTTGGAGTTTTTACAGGTAGAGGATGGAGATGAGTCTTCTCGTAGAACTGTTCAGTCAGTTTGTCTTTTGCTCCTGCATCGATTGGGAATTGACCAGTACCTAGAGAAACAAAGACCTTCTCACATTCTCTTCCGAACAATGCATTAGCCTCATTATATGCCTGTAGCACTGGATTGTTGGCACAGGCTCCTCCATCAATATAACTAGTTTCGCGATTCTTGTCGTCAATCATCTTTTTATCTGGTAAGAATCCTGGCGCAGCAGATGATGCTAGTAAAGCGTCCACAACGGTGATCTTGCTTCTTGTTTTGAACTGTCCAGAGTTGGTCTGATAAGTCTCTATCACATCACATCCATCCTGAGCAATTGCAACAGGCATGGGGTTTTCTCTTTCTGGTGGTACCTCATAGTTCCTTAATACAACTAGATCAGCAGCAAGATTATCGTCTTCACGGCAGGTTAATACGAAGCACTTCTTGACCAAGTTGTTATCGATGGCTTCTTGATCGAACAGCTTGTCACTTTGGCCGAACATACCCTCGAGCTCTGTCCTTAACGCAGTTTGGGTGTAAGCAGCACCGTTGGTCATATTGTGAATAAAATCCAGAGCCTTGAAGTAGGGAAAACGTAGGGCCTTCTCCAACTTATAAGGGAATATAGCACTTCCCTTTTTATAGTAGAGCTCTCTGGCCTTCTTGAGTGCAATCCTTCTTGCGATTGCCATGGCAATGAAAGAACCAGTGGAAACACCACAAATCAAGTCAAAGTTGTCAAATACCTCTTGATCGTTTTGGAACATGAGTTCTAGTAGCTTTAGGAGCACTACTCCTCTCATTCCTCCACCGTCTAGACACAAGATGAATTTTTTACCATCCTTCCTTTCTTTGACGCCAGTATTGACGAACGATGTGGTGCTACTCATTTTTTTTCAATGTGTTCGATGACTCTGGAATAACAAGTCGTTTATAGCTATCCGGTAGGGGTCTTATCGGTAGTGGCCGGTAATCCGATAGGAAAATTATCGGCTAACGGGCCTTCTCCGGCAAAAATTATCGGATTTTGTAAGATATCAAAAAGATATCGGTCCCATCCGATAACATCTGATAATAAAGAGGTGGAGAGAATATGGCGCATGAAGTATGTAAATGCCTCACCAATTATGACTGCAAGAACAAAATATTGGCTGTTACTTGTGATAACGCATTTGTTTCAAGCTCAGACACACAAGCAACAACAAGAACACGTGACAACACACGCCGTGACTACAAAACAACATTGATCAAATCTTCGTTTATTCATTAATAATCCATGATCTGAGGGAAATCAAGGTTTTCATTGTTTCCGCGTGAAGAGAAAACCTTCTATGACCAAGTACATCTCTTCCGCTACTGAAGCAGCGCTCTACAGAAACTGAGGCACAAGGTATGGCCAAATAATCGCGAGCAACGCGAGCCATGACTGGATATTCCGTCTGGTGATCTCTCCACCATTGGAGAATGTTGCATTCCTCTGGAAGATCGAGATAATTTGAGTCAAAATATCGATCAACGTCACTTGTTTTATGCTTTTTGTAAAATTGACTTGATATCATTGACATCGTCTTCATGACAGACTTGTTCAATTAAACTCATCTTGAATCTTGGGTCAAGGGAGGCTGCAATAAAATAGGTGTCATTTGCATCCATTCCATCATAGTACTTTTCAAAATGTGAATACCCAACTTTCACAGCTGAAATAATTCTGTGATCAAAATCTTTGTACTCTTTTTCTTGATCTTTGATATCAGAAAGATGATCACACAATGCATAATAAATTGGCAGGCTCATAGTAATCTGGGGATCATTTTTAGACACTATGCATGTAAATTCATCAAATTTTTCAAATACTTGTTTGATTTGTCTTAAATATGACCACTCATCCTGTGACATTTCAAACACATCAAGGCTACACACACTGACATATTCGTTGTATTCATCAATAAGATCAAGAGCGTTGCAAATCATACGATATGTAGAGTTCCACCTGATTTTGTATGTCATACTGGATGTGTTTAATAGATGTGTTGTGAATTTGACAAATTCTAGACCACTTGTCAAATCTCTGCGGACTACGGTTACAGTGTATAGATACCGAACGGATCTTAAGAATGGGACTGATGTCGTAGTCACTTGGGTCATATTTCTCCTTCTTTGCAAGCGTATCGGCTTCCTCAATTGTTCCTGTATTTAGCTCCTTGAGTATGGTTTTGCACACAAGATTTAGAACATGGCCAAGGCATCGAATGAATGAATCAGCGTCCATCCTAGATTCTGGCAGCTTTTCTTTAATGCGACCAATCATGTTTTCATTGTTCATTGCATTATCACAAGTAACAGCCAATATTTTGTTCTTGCAGTCATAATTGGTGAGGCATTTACATACTTCATGCGCCATATTCTCTCCAGTATGAGCGCCGTTGAGTTTCACAAAATCCAAGATGTGTTCTTTATATTCCCATTCCGTTGTAATGTAATGTCCGATAATCGCAAGGAATGCAATCTTGTTTGGGCTTGTCCAAGCATCTAGTGAAACAGCAATTGTTGACGCAGATTTAAGCTGCTGTTTGATAGCTTCTTTGTTTTGGTGGTAGTAACTACTTATCAAATCTTTTGAAACAGATGCGGAATTAATGTTGAAGTCATTGGTTTTGATCTTTTTGATAAATGTTCGGAAGGTTTCCTCTTCTACCATTGTGAACGGTTGGTTTGTGACAACCATCCAACGAACAAATGCCTCCTCCACAGACATTGTGTCACTCTTGTCGGAAATTGTTTTTTTTGGATCGAACATTTTGTGTGCGTTTTCCAAATGGGTAATGAAGTTTTTGGTGGAACAGCTCTCACTTTTATTGAAAACTTCTCCACAGATGTTGCACTTGCAAGTACTAAGACCGAGTGATTC
>JAOPGA020000858.1:0-12003 GCA_026419775.2 Acrasis kona
GTTCTTGTGGTGAGGAAAAGGAAGGTAGGCATTGATCCATGCATCTGCTTTATCGACTGACAACATACACTGATTGTAATCATGTGCAACTGATGGCTTTTCTGACTTTTCACCTTTGTGCGACCCAGAAGAGGAGTGATTAGAAAGAAAGTTGCATCTTTTGCTATCACAATAAGAGTATGCAGCCAGCTCATCCTTGTAATTCAAGAACGTATACTGTCTACTTTCAACTGTTTCTTCAAGCTTGTTTTGCATACCACGTGAGAACAGCCAAGTAGGTCTATTACCTCGGACAGTACATGTATGAAGTACATTCATTTCACAAAGCTTCAAAGACAGATCTAGTGATGAGTAGTAATTGTCAAAATATAAAACATAACTTTGACCATTGTCTTTTGGAAGATCCTCAGCAAAGTCCACAACAATTGATTTTACATCTGTTTTGCGACATGATGCAGCTCCTCTATAAAGGAAAGAACTGTATGTATATCCAGATTGATCACACATGGCAAACTTCTTCAAACCATATTTGGTTGGTTTAGCTGGCTGATATTGTTTGAACTTGACACGTCCTTTCCAGGCAATCATAGCTTCATCAACAGCTAATTGTTGCATTGGGCTCCAATGACTTCTATAATTTTTGTTTAACTGATCATCAAGCCAATCATCGTTATAATGAATATATCGATGAATTTTCTTAAACTTTTTGAATGACAGCAGCGATTTGATGAATGAGTTTCCAAATAATGAACTATTACAAGTATCACTCTTCCAGTGATTTCGGTAATCTGCAATACGATTTAGTCCCATTGCAACACATATTGCCATGTATCGCTTCCATTCATCAATAGTTATTGCGCCATCTATTGTACAAAAATCAAACAATTCTTCTCTCTTTTTTTTAAACCACTCTTTAAAAGTTGGGATCTTGGGCACTGGAGGAAAATTTGCAGGTGGTTGTGATGGCTGCGAAGGTTGCTGTGCAGGTGGTGGTGGCGGTTGCAACTGCTGTGCTGGTGGCAGTGGTGGTTCTGGTAATGGCAGCTGTGTGGATGGTGGATCTAATGGTTGCTGCTGTACTGGTGGTTGTGGCAGTGGAGTGGACGGCACAAATAAAAGTGGAGCTAATTTCTTTTTCTTCTTGTTGTTGCTAGCAGATGTACCAGATGAATTTGGTTGTACGGTGCCAGTAGCTCTTGCATCCTTCTTCTTTCTCTGTGCCTCCTCTTGAATAAGCTTCAACTCCTGCTTAAACTCTTGGCAATACATCATGTACCCATTGGTATCTTGAATTACATGTTCATCAATTTCTTTTGTCCACAACAAATTAACAACATCTGTTATAGTTGCGTCAATTGGAATATTCATAGGGCCACTCTTTGTCGCATCAAATGGTGCATTCTTTTTTTCAAATGGTGTTTGCTTCCAGTCTTTGATGGGATTTTTCAGAGTATCAGAGCCAGGCAGATTTATACAATTAGTACAATTACATTTCTCTGGGTCACAGTGCTGTTCTTGTGCAACACAGAGGCAGTTCTTGCATCCAGCTTTGCACCTTGCTGTACAATATGTTCGCACAACTCTTTCAACCATAGGAGCATCTTCTGGCACAATAGATTGCAGAAATGTTTCAGCCTCTTGATCATAATCGCTACCACTTCCACTTTGATCAGTATCGCTCAATGATCTTCTGCGCTTATTAGTTGTAAAGTTACTACTTTGAGCTCTTATAGATTGTTGACTGATGGCAGCTCCTCTTCCACGTCCTCTCCCGCGGCCACGTCCTCTTCCATGAACTTTTTCTTGTGTAGCTGCTTTGTTTTGGCCCTTCTTTTTAGAGCTTACACCCCTGCCGCGACCCCTGCCTTGTGTGCTTGCACTACTTGAGACATCTGTATTTTTAGAGATCCTTGGTGTCCTCCCTTGTCCAGAATATGTTGTCCCCCTTCTTGGCCTTCCACGTCCTCTACCGCGCTGATTTCCACTTCCTTGTCCCTCATCGTTTAGTGAATCTTCGTCCATTTGATCCTGTAGCCTTGTTGGTTGAGGTGCTGGATTGACAGAGACTGGTGGTGGTGATGTGTTGTTGTTTGACTGCTCATCTTCAATACTGAACGGATCAAATGTATCAAGATTTACAGCATCTGGATGAACTACTGGATAATCATCTTCATCTTCAAAAAGTTCTGCCTCAATAAAAACATTGTTACGCTCATCTACTACAAAACTTTTACATTTCTTTTGATTTTCTATAATTGTTATTATATAATCTAAATCTATTCATACGTTGGGAAATTGAAACTACTTTTTCAATTTCTTCTTGTTCCGCTGTTGATTGAGTAATGTCAATTCCAAGCTCAGGATCATTGTCATCAATTTCAATGTCATTATCATCTGAAGTGATTGCAAGTCCTTTCATCTGCTGTAAAAAAGCATCTGTCACATGCGGTTGGATCAGTTCTAAAAATCTTCTTGTTAGTACATGCTCATAAAATTAAAATGGCTGGAGTCTTAATGGGTTCATAATTTACTGTGTCGCAATAATTTGATCAGTCAAACTGCCGCATGATTTGCGTCATGGGCCTTGTTGTCAATCAGGTTTTAGAGGCGTTTATTGTCAGCAATTACAGCAAGGTAACGTCGACTGCCAATGTTAAAGTTGGAAGTAATACAGAAAGTATGTAAGACTTTTTGTCCAACAGTAAAAGCAAACAGTATAGTTCTGAACCATTTTCTAAACCCCAGCCAACATAAATATTCTTACTCATTGTCCAATGCCTTCGGCAGCTCCTCACCAACAGTCTCGTCCATTCGGACCCCTCTAAATTAAAATATAAAAATAAATTCTGTATTTGGTTCTAATAAATTTTATTTGGGCAGCTTTGTCCGGCCTTCATGACTAATAGTCCGTTATACTCCGTGGTATGAAGAAGAGTTAAACATTACTTTTTGTTAAATTTTTTCAGATCTTGTTTTTTACAATATTTTGAAAAATCATGTCCTTCATTCGTGCAGTGCCAAGAGTCTCATCATCACTATTATTTACATCCAGGATGTTCCATGCCTCCCCAATGTTTTTGAAGCAAGTTCCTGACGTCACCTTCAGAACTCGCGTCCGTGACGAGACTGTTCAAGGTCCAAACCCATTCAAATGGAAGGACGTAACTTCTAACGAAGTATTTAAAGGAAAGAAGATTGTAGTTCTTGGATTACCTGGTACGTAATTAAAATATCACATTCTGATCATTTATTTAGGTGCCTTCACACCAACTTGCTCCAGCACCCATTTACCTGCATATGAGGAGCACTACGAAGATTTCAAGAAGCTTGGAGTGGACGAGATCTACTGTGTTAGCGTAAACGATGCTTTCGTCATGTTCCAGTGGGGAAAGAGCTTGGGCGTCAACAAGGTCAAATTGTTGCCCGATGGAAATGGTGAATTCTCAAAGGGAGTGAACATGCTTGTAAAGAAGTCCAATCTTGGTTTTGGTGAAAGAAGTTGGAGATACAGCATGCTTGTTGAGGATGGTGAGATCAAGAAGCAGTTTGTAGAAGAAAACCAAAGGTAACAACAAATTAAATTAAACGAAAAACTAAACCTTTTTCAAGAGATGACGCCGACGATGATCCATTCACCGTAAGTGACGCAAAAACTATGCTCAACTACTTGAAGGAACAAAAACAATAAATCACATTTAATTATAAATCATAAGCTTTATAAACTTCTCTTATTCTTGAATGGATCGTTAGGATGCGTCAACACGTCACTTCGGGTCAAACAATCGGGCAAGTTTTCAAGATCAAAAACTAGTGGAGAAGGATATACCTCTGTCGACCAATTCTGACCGCGCTCATCTCCCCAACCATCTGGTCCATCTCTCTTAATAAGTCTAGCCCCTTTTGATGTACTTTCGACTAAATCATCTAAAAATTTCAACTCTTCCCTTCTCCTCAAGGTTGGCATCCAAAATGAAATTAAACTTCTTTCGATATTTTTTAGTTGCTTGTTCTTGAACACCTCCAAAACAAAATGTCTCAAAAAAGTTAGTTTGTAATGCTCCATACCGCACATGCCAAGGTTCTTGAGTATACGGGTGATTCTTAGATAATTATGGCTTGAATAGTTCAAGTGTTGATATCTTTCTTTGTACGTGATGGGATTTCTTGATAGTTCTCCTGTACTCTCATCTTCTAAAACTAGACCATAAAAATCCAACATTAGCTTGTAACTTTCTAAAAGTCTTTTCTGAATGTCTTTATCACTCCTAAAAGTAGCTGATTCATTTTTGGATAGTGGTTGAGCGCTGTAGTTCATGCCAACCTCTCTTATTGGAAACAACCATTGGATGTACCCGTGGTGTTGTTCTAATAAACTCCAGGAACCAAACCACTTCTTGTGTATGTTATCAATCAAATCTCCTTGCGGCTTTGAAGGAATTATGTTTTTGTAAAATTTAATGTTGTCTGTTGCTTCTTCGTCCGAGTCTTCAATGTGGTCGCGATATTTCATTGTTGCGAATTGTTGTCTTTTTAGTGTATCCAATATTACCCTGAACTTTCGTTTTTTTCGTAAGATCCGTGTTGAGTTCGTTGGGAGACTTTTCATTGTGGTTGGCCGGAATGTTGATGTTTTGTGTATTTGATCTGTCAAAGATGGAAGTCCACAATCTCACAAAGTTTTACTTTTGTGTATAGTTGAGTGCCAAGAACTAAAGTTAATTCATTTTAAGTACAGAGAACACAAAGAAAGATTACCAAATCAAACTTTGACTTTATTGGTCGCATCTAAGAAAACCTTCGTTAATAACACCTGAGACGAACTGAATATTGGAATCTCCAACTTTTAGAATCGTCCCCACACTACTACCAGAGATCAATGCACCTGGATCTGAAAATACAATTTCAGGGATTGGTCGTGCGGTCGCAGAAAGTGCTTCATCAACCGGTACTCTTGCAACCATAGATGGAGCAGTATATCGTCGTGGATTTTTGACATATTTCACAAAATCAAGTGCAGATGGATGACCAGCCACGTAAATAAGTCCATCGGAGATTTGAATGTTGTCGACAAGAAAATCAAAATCAATTTTTTTGAACAATTTCAAAGTGTGGTCTTGGTTAACATCATAAACGTACATTGCACCTGCTTGCACAGCTGTTACCAATACTTTATCACCAACATGATTGATACCACAAGCCGAATGTAAACCTTCCTTTACGATTTTGAATCCAGTCTCCTTCGAATAGAATGACACAAAAGACCAAGGTCTAATCAAAACCAACTCTAAATCATGCATGGGGCTTGTTTGGTAGAAATGATCCTAAAAATGTTAATTTGGATAAAAATAAATGTTTACATTTGTCACATAAAAAGAGTCAGTTTTGTGGTCTATGACAGTGATGGCATTGGCAGTTCTTACAATACCATTATCGCTGCCGTCAAATGATTCGACATGGCGCAGAGATACCCCTCCAGTTTTATATATGAATTTTTCAATCAAATCACCATTACCCTGCCTTCTATGATTGATAACATAAAGAGCATGGTTGTCGTCATCAATTTTTGTAGCGGCGAAGCCATGTAGCACCAAATCGTTAGATTCAGGAAAACCTTCAAGAGAAAGTGTTGTAAGTTGATCTGAATTTACATCATATAGATAAAATGAATCCCTGATTATTCCAGGAGTACTTTTATCCAGTGCACCGAATGGTGGAAACCAAACGTATCTCTGCATCATGTTGGTTGAGCAACCAAAAAGAATCTGTGGGCTTGCACCTGAATTAATAACTTGAAAGTCCTCACATGCCTGTAGTTCTTTTGGATATTTAATTGTACAGTTGTGGGTGTTGAATTGTTTGATAGTTTTGAACAAACCTGAAAGCTTACACCAAGGTCAGTCACTACTTGATAACTACTTACCCTTATTGTACTCTCGATTGAATCACGATAATATGACAGCAAGAGGACAATGGAACTGAGGCACAAAAATAGCACCTTCATAGCGTTGTAATAATTCAAAACAGCTCAACTCCATTATTTTATTTTTTGTAAAATAGCTACCGGCAGCCACGACTTCTCAACACCCTTATTTTTATTTTTGGAAAATAGCTACCGGTAGCCACGACTTGGGTAAGAAAACCGACAAAAGTAGAAAATCCGAACATGTACGAATAACAAGCATTCAAAATCATAGAGAAAACTTCAATAATAAATTTTTGCAGTTTGACCTTACCTAACCTGTGTACTTGAACTTCAAAATTGTAATATAAATTTCATCTCGTCGGCTTTGACAAACCATCAACACGCAAACAAACACCTTGAGTAAACATGGATATAAATGCAAAAATACAAAAACTGATTAGTAATACACAATTAGATGAGAGCGAGAAAAGATTTGTTCATGGTGCATGCATATGTTACTGTGAAAAAATGTGCAGCCCAAAAGATTTTTATGGATGTAAGATACACAAGAAAAAGAAAAACCCAGCACACAAATACTGTTTATTCAAGAATATTAAAATAACAACGTTAATTTATTTGCTTTAATGTGTACATTAACATTCTTCTATTTCCGTTATAGTATCTGCATAGCTTATGTATTTTCTTGTTCCTAATAATTATAGAGCTGCTTATTTTCCTGCATCCATGGTGTGGTCGGTGTTCTCTTGTAGGGAAGGGTGTGTGAGCTCGTCGGTTGACTGTCTCGTGATTGGATAGTTACCGGCACGACTAAATAATGGTGTTGAGTTGACTTGGGTAAGAAAACTGACGAAAGGAGAGAATCCAAACATGTACGAATAACAAAAAAATAAAATAATGGCGTTGAGTAATGAGGTTACCTCGACACAAATGAGTTGACTCACCTCAGGGTTGTAGTTATTCATGAGAAACATTAAAAGTTTATCAGTATAGCTGAAGAGATGTGGGTGATTGTTAAAATATAACCGAAAAATAGGCCCCACCAGCGAATGCCATTTGTGATGAGAATAATATACCTCACGGTTCCTTCCACACTTTTGAGATCTATACTCTTGAGTACTTTTTGAATACATGCAAGAGCCGACGTGGGGTAAGTCAACAACTGTAGGTGCGGCAACATGAAATTTATTTAAACAACATACACAATGTTTACTTTGTTTCCACAAATAGAAAGTAATGTTGTGAATTGTTTCGACTGGAGATCTCTTTCCATAACACGGAATGAATGCAACAAGTACATGTGTTTGAGTTAGTGCTATAGCATCTGCGACTAAACTTCGTGTTTCTATAAACTAAAAACCTGTTGGTAATACCTGTTCTGCAGATATTTTTGTATCTAGTGGTGAACATTGATGAAACCAGCAAGAAATATGTAAACTCTATGCTAGAATCTGTGATAACCTGTCGTTGGCAAGTGTTCCCGAGCGGTCAAAGGGGGTGGCCTTAAGATCCACTGCAACAGCTTCGTGAGTTCGAACCTCACCGCTTGCAAAACATTTTTATTTTCAAGCCTATCAAAGGGTGATGCTCACATAAACCCCTGGTAAATTTGAAAGCGAACGGAACCCCATATCCCTCCACAGCAAACGATGGACACAAGTTGATATTTAGAATTGTGACAACCACATAATTACAAAGTATTTTTTATTTAACAATCGTAACGTCAAAATCACTATTTTGATCATTTACTTCTTTTACTTGGTTTTCATGCTTTGATGAATCAACATTCGCCACCACCTCCAATAATTTCATCATTTTCTCCATTCGGACTTCCATTTGTTCAATCTTGTCGTACAATACGGAAATCTTATCAGTGTCAGCTTTGTATGATTTGTCTCTTGGTGTCATCAACCTTGATGTAAACCTTCTCACGAACTGTTTGAAGGAATATTTTTTAGCGAGTGCAAACCTCACGTCCTGATAAAGTACGGTGGCCCACCCAAATGTTTGATTGAAAATGATCAAAAGAGTTCCACTATTATTGTCTGCTTGACTACTATCTGCATCAAGAATGATCTGCAATATGATGGATGTCACGATTCCCACAAAAATGTAGGCCGACAAGCATACGTACAGTGAAAAGATGATCTGAAAATGTCAAAAAAATTGAAAGTATATTCTTACCCAAGTAATTGTGGAGGGACATGCTGCCTGTACCATCAGATTTCTAAGCATATCAGAGGCCCATGAGTCCAGTGTCATTACTTGAAATACAGTTAGAAACGATCCTTCCAAAGAACCGAAGTATTCTGCGCAAGATGGACAGTTGGTGGCATTTTGGAAAAAATATGGATTATAAACAAAATAAGTTATTATAGCGAAAATGTAAACCCCTGTCATGGTGTAAATTCTTTTTTAAAAAAGTCAGCTTACATGTTGCAAAATAAACAAATACAAGAAATATTGTGCTGGCACCCTTTGAAAGATTCCTAAACATGTTTCTGAGGAGGCCAATGTCAGCAATAAAGAAGAGCAATCTGGTTGTGTTAAAAATTCCTAGTGCCTAATGTTGTTAAAAGAACAGCTCTTGTCAAATTAGGACCATACCTTACTTAGCGATACACCACCGGACATTATATAAGTTACGAGAACATAGATGTTACAGCCAAGGTCGACGTACAGAATTAACCCGTCGAATATTGCCCCGTACGATCGAGTTACTATAATGCGTATTGTAGCTTCCACATATTGACAAACGACCACCATCCAGAATAATATCAGAAGGGCATTACAGGCTTTTGTGTCTTGCTTTTCGTTGCTCATTTTGGATGTAGCCGATAAAACCAAGGCTACGATTGTGGAGAATATACCTAGCGTGAAGTAAAAGCTTGACCTATAATACTTCCGAAGTGCTTTATACATCCAAGTACCCTTCATTCTCTCTCCACAAGTTGGATTAACGACTTGTGACTCGGTGTCTGTGAAGGTGACCTTATTATTCTCCAACATTATTGATGGCGAGGCTATGGCTGGCGAAGTAAGTACTGGTTGGGCGCTGATAGTCGATCCAGGGCTGCTAATTCTTTTTGGTGATATTTCGACATCTTCTGTCGCTGATGTTGACGGGAAGCTACTTGTTTTGTCCCCAGGAGTGAATTGTCTTGTGTCCTGTGTAACCATTATTTTTTGTAGAAGTTGTCCATCGCATTTGGGAATCCAAATATATAGATCTATAATTAAAGTTACTATTATTAGATAGCTTTCTAGAGAGTAAAGTTAAAACCAATCAGATCTTCTATGTCTAAATGGTCTATTTCTTAGCCTAGCTGTGAATGATTCATTTATGTGGAATTGATAATTAGTGAAAGAATTTTTTGAGTCAGTGCGATCCATAGGTACCGAATGTAACATATAAGGTTCATTCAATTAAAGAAATATTATTATGCATGCTAATCTTTTCGTCTTCAAGTGCTCCCAATCCACTCGGATTACCAAATTTATAATCTGATCCCGCAAACACAGAAGAATGGCTTCAATCGTGAAACCTGAACAATCTGACTACTCATGCAAAAACACTGATGTGGATGTCAATTCCCTTTTGACAGAGGAGAAGTTATCGTTCCTACACTCCTACACTAAAGAAAGTGATGCAGTTGTGCTCAAAAACAGGATCCGTAGCATAAGAGAAGCCAGCAGAGAAAATGTAACCAATTAATATATTTTAACGTAACATTGTTAGTATCATGTGTACGGATGTATACAAAACCTTCGTTTCTTGGAAACTAAATTTGACAAGCACAGATTGTATCATGATATGGTTGTTAAATTAACAACGGACCGAAGCACAAGTATTCTGGAGGTAGGTTGTTGCTTTGGAACAGATGTTCGCAAGTTACTTATGGATGGGGTACACAAAGGTCAAATAGTGGCCTCTGATGTAACTTCTGCATTTTGGGAGCTGGGTAAAGAACTATATCAGGATGAGCAAATCATCAATCAAATCAGAACCATTTGGGGCGACTTTGCAACTTTAAATATTCAAGATGGAATAGACATATACAAAGAGGGACTGGTCCAGACGTTTGACTTTGTTGCGGCGTGGGCAGTACTTCATGTTTTTTCTAAACATCAGTGCGAGGACTTTTTAAGAAATGTCTACAAGACGCTTAAAAGTGGTGGGGTATTCGTTGGTTTATGTGCACTCCAGGAAAACGAGGGTGAATGGAAAATGGGGGATAAAATATCTGCTACACCTCGCTACCTTCATTCTATGGGGTCTCTGGCGGCGTTACTAGCAGAGGTTGGATTCATCAACGTGTCAGTGAAGCCATTTGCATTTGATGATAGCCACTGCATAAAAAAGACTTTAAAACAAGATATATCGGCAGGCATCTTTGAAGCCGCACGACAATGAGAAGATGGGATAAATGGTAATTCCGAATTAACAAAGCAGGAGATTTTTTCAGAAATGGATCGATAAAATTCTATTAATAACTATATCTGCAAATGTATTTTCTTTTAAAGTTCACTCTACCATTTTTGTTGAGTTTCGCATTATTTTTAAAATAAAGCTAATTAAAGATGTTAATAAAAAACTAGAAAAGGGTTTTTTGTATTAAAAATAAATATTGCGTAATTTCGTACTATTTAAAGATTGAAGGTGGAGAACGAAAATACTTTTCAAGAAACAATGCAATCCAGCCATCACCTTCGTATTTCCTCTATCATGAATGCACACGCTGTCAGTCCAAGACTTGATGTCTCTGCTGCATTTCCAATCTTTGACAATCAAAACATTGATAATCAAGGGAATTGGGCATTGTCTGCAGAATTTAAATTGCCACCCATAAGTCACATAATGAATGATTTGAGCAAAGACGGCCAAGACACAGAAGTAGAAATTGAAGAAGATACATCGACACCCATTGAGCGTGCTAAAGTTGTCATAAACAACAACCCCACACTTTGGGCAGCGATAGCGCACTTAATCAAGAAAAATGCTTCAGTCAACACATCAAAGAAGGACATAACCAAGCTATCAAAGCCAAAAAGAAAAGGTTCCTTTAAAATACACGACAACGCTCTGATTACCCTGAAAGAAAAATCTAGAAAGACATCAGGATGCTCTTCGGATGGAGAGTCAACGACGGTTGAGTATGAGCAAACTACTGTACAATATAAGACGCAAGCAACACCTGAGGATATTTCTGGTGCTACACAACCAACAAAACTAATGAGTAAATACAGAATCGATGGAATGCTCGAATGTAAACAAAAACAACAAAACACAACACCTCGCAAAGTTCCTGAATGGAAGAAGCATGTACAACATTTTTCACTAAAAAAATTAGTATAATTTTTTAAGCTCTTGTTATTTTGTATAACTTTATGTTGTGTGCGTCATCCAAAAATCTTTCAGCATAATTCTGGTCAAATCTGAAAATGTCACTAACTATTTGTTGGGTAATGTAAGGGTTGGCATCCATAAGCTCGCCTTTAAAACTCCACTTGTTCATTAATTGCTGCAAATTATGGCGCTCGTCCCTCTCATGATACGCAGTAAGAAGCTCGGAGCACTTGTGTCTTTTGAATAAAAAATCAACAGTTGCTAATATACTGTCAAAGTCACGAGAGTCATAAAAGATGTCAGCCGCGATTATAGAGTCCAGTTGTAAGTCAGAATTTTCTCTACTCCACTTCAGAAGCTCGTAATCAAATGAACCCCAAGTTAATGGCAGAAAGGTCACGCTCGACTCTTGAATTTTATTAATATCTATAAATATAGAACGCATCCTCTCCCTCCACACATCAACATCTGATTGTCTATCTGTGACTACAGCATGACAATTTGGGTGAAGTTTTGTCAAAACTAAACTAGGGATACCTGTACCACAACCTAGCTTTACGTTGAATTGATCGTAGAATTGTTGAACCTACTTCAAGAAAGGCATTGTACTTTCTTCCATTTGATTGAAGGTATGCGGATAATGTTATCGATGCTGGCCAGATGTGCGATGTATGGTGCTCAGCAGTTTCATCATCGATAAGTTGTGGGACAACAAGTTCGTTTTCTGCGAATACCA
>JAOPGA020000861.1:0-12557 GCA_026419775.2 Acrasis kona
CCACCTATTGGTCACATCATACTGTATTTGCTTTTGGGGGACTTGAGTGGAGTTACAAAGATACTTCCAGAAATCAATTCGCTGACTAGATCCATTTATGTACAGTGATAATACTCTAATTTTCATTATCGGGGACAATGTATCGTGAATATCCAAAAGCTCATTGTCCTTAAAAAGCGTTTTTGCATCTTTCTTTGTCCCTGCTTTCAAACTTTTCAAAATAGTTTGAACAACAAGGTTGACAACATGACCAAGACAACGAATATATCTTTCTTCACTAAAAGTTGCAAATTCCTTCTCAAGACAGTTTGTGAGGGTAACATTATTAGAAGCATTGTCCCCAGTTATTGCAAACAGCTTGTGGTGGCAGTTTAATTCCTTCAAACAACCTAATATAGCTTTTGACATGTTATCACCAGAATGCTTGCCATACAACCTAATAAAATCAAACACTTGCTCTTTATACTCAAAGGAACTGTCAATATAATGACCAATAATACCAAGAAAAGGAAGTTTGTTTCGGCTTGTCCAACAGTCAAGGGACAAGGATATTGATGTTGTATCTAGGAGTTTTTCAGACAATTTCGCTTTAGCATTTGAATGTACCAAGTAAACATTGTCCCTTACAGTGTTTTCAGACTTTATTGGAAGCTCGCCACCAATCGATTTTACAAATGCACGAAAATGCTGATTTTCAACAACGTTGAATGCTTGGTTTGTACAAATAATAAACTTTAGAAGCGCATCTTTAGGGGAAATTTCTAGAGCACCTTGTTTCTGAACTAAATGATGTGCCACTTTCTCTGCATGGCTGCTCTTCAAATGTGATATTAAATTTCCTGTCGAGTTCTTCTGGGTTTGTTGGTTATATTTTGTCACATGAGGTCCAACACATAACGTGCATTTGATTACTTTGTATTCATTTCCATTACGAACCTCAACCCCTTTATCAAAGCGCCTCAACAATCCAAAGAAACAAGAAAATAATTCAAATGAGTGGATCCAAAGCAGACCCTATTATTATCAATGATGAATTATGCATGTTTGTACCAAAAACACCAAACAAGCCACCAAGAGCAGTATTTCAAAAGATACAGGCCAAAGCAAAAAAGAAAGAAAAGTTTCAACAAATAACTTTGACGCAAATGCCTGGTGCAGAAGTTATAAGAGCTGCTGATGTGAGTGCTGAGAAATGTCTTCAGGAATTTGGTTTTACTAGTCCTCCTAAGAACAATTTGGATGCATTAGACTTTTAATAAATTCATTTATTGCAAACTGCTTGTATATCTTGATTCGATCCTTGGGATACATCCGCGGATTCATCACGGATGGGATAATCCGTCTTTACAAAAATCCTATCCCATCCTACAATCCCAAGACAACCATAATTGCAGCGGATGGGATAGGATATCCGGATTGATCCCATCCCTAAGGTGCTCTAGCTCTCTTATCAGATATGGTGAAGCTAGAGTAACCCTCGGAATTGTTCTTGCTCTTCACTACGGACATAATGACCTTTTTTGTAAATTATATTACAATGAAGCAGAACAACGAACAGGAAGAGACACGATGTCGACATCTGATTTTTTTGTTCAACTAAAGAGGCAACTAACCGAGTATTGTCAACAATATATCCAACAGCAACTTCAACAACTCGAAGATAGCGTTCAACAACACATTAGAAAGGAGGAGCAAAGATTAAAAGAAGAGCTGAACGAGCAAAAAAAAGAGATTTCAGAACGAGAAGAAAAAGTGATTGAGTTAGAAAAGAAGATCAACAGCAGTATAGTTGGCAATCGTGTTGTACTTGATATTGGAGGAACACTTTTCAACACAACAATTTCCACACTCACCTCGCAGAAGAACAGCTTCTTCTCGGCACTTTTTAGTAGCGCATTCGCGGTGGAAGCAGAGCAAGACGGAAGTTATTTCATCGACAGAGAAGCACGTGACTTTTCTATTATTCTGTCCAGACTACGAGGAGAAGACGTTAAGGAAAAAATCGATGCGCTGGGTGCAGAACGTAAAAAACAGTTGATGGAGGACGTCAACTTTTACTCCCTGCAAAGCGCATTTCCTGACCGTTACGAACTCATAATCAATAACTTTGATGGATATTGCGTCTCAACTTTGACTGGTCACGAGCATACTATTACTTCACTCGCCACACTCGATGATGGTAGATTAGTAAGTGGTAGTGAAGATAGCACCGTCAAGATATGGAATGCAAATAACGGGCAATGTATTGCTACATTAGGTAGTTATAGTCGTACGTATTCTACTAAACATGTCAATACAATTACCATACTCAAAGATGGTAGAATAGCAAGTGGTGGTAAAGACAAAGTCATAAGGATATGGAATGTTACAACTGGCGAATGCGTTGCGACATTAACTGGTCACGATGATCCTATTCATTCACTCACCACACTCAACGACGGTAGACTAGTAAGTGGTGGTACGAAGGGATTCATCAAGATATGGAATGTAACGGACGGTCAATGCGTGGCAACCTTAATAGGTCACGACCGTTGTGTTTATTCATTCACCACACTCAACGACGGTAGGTTAGTAAGTTGCAGTCGAGATGCTGCTATAAGGATATGGAATGTTACAACTGGCGAATGCGTTACATCTTTAACTGGTCACATGGGTGAAATTTATTCACTTACCACACTTGATGATGATAGAATAGCAAGTGGTGGTCATGATAAAACCATCAAGATATGGGATACTGCGACTGAACGGTTAGTTTCAATACTAACTGGTCATAGTCATCGTGTTTATTCACTTGTTAAACTTGATGATGGTAGACTAGTAAGTTGCAGTCGTGATAAAGACATCAGGATATGGAATGTTGCAACTCGTGAATGCGTTGCGACATTAAAAGGTCACTTGAGTTATATTCATTCAATCACTGTACTTAATGATGGTAGACTAGCAAGCGGTGGTGATGACAAAACTATCAAGATATGGTCAATATAGAACGTTCCTGTTAGAACAAATTATTGTCTCGATAATGTTTTAAATAAAGTAACTTTTTATTCAAGTACTCCTAAAGATTTTTAAATGCCTCACTCCATTTCATGTTTTCGTCGGAGTGACCTACCACGCCGGAAATGGAAGTGTTATTGTATTTTTTGTAAACATTCTGATTGATACATGCAGCACTCATATGGAACAACCCGCGAATGTGGTAAGTTGTTAGATGCTGCAGACAAGGCGAGATTCCGGAGGGATATGAATCTATCAAGTGCATATTTTGAACAATGCATTGAAAAATATCCATTTTGCTGTGAAGTGTACTTTAGAAAGAGTTTACTCTATTATGAGACAGATAACAAAATACTCAAGTGAGTGCAACGAATGTTTAGGGCTCTGACCATAATAGGCTTCGCTGTGTTCGCCAGGCTAAAATGTGCCAACCAAACGAGTATTTTCAGGCTATATGCGATGGTTACGAAGAGGAAATAATGGGACGGTTGGAATCTGCTATAGAGCATTTTGAGAAGGCCACAAGATTAACAAACTCAAATTTTTATCACAACAACAGATACGAAGCATTTTTTAAGGTGTGTGATATAATTACTTCATTTTCTCATAATCAATTCTAGTTGGCATTTATAAACATGAACATGAAGGTAGTACAATAAGTTGTGTGTTATAATTAACATCAAGTAGAGGTACGAACAGGCCATCACTACTTACTTATTGGCAATAGAAGAAAATGAGACATCAGCACAACTCCGTCCTCACATTAGTGCTCTTTGTTACAACAACATTGGATGTTGTTACCAGGAACTAGATAATTTGGGAACAGCTCATGAATATTACCAAAGGGCAATAGCATTATATCAAAGTTACATTCTTCCAAGACGCAACGTCGTTGACATTTATAATCAACTAGGAAGGTATGATGCAGTCATTAAAGAGTCGAAGAAAATTCTCAAAGATGTCGACGATAACTACACAACCAAACTTACGTTAATGGACATTGTTGATGCGAACTTACACCTCAACAAGTTCAAGTCTACAAAAAAGATTTGTGAGAGACTAAAGAGAGAATTTCCAAGTGAATATTACGCTTACCTGGTCGAAAGTGACATTGAGCAGGATGTGTATAAAAGAATACAAATCATTGACGAAGGTTTATCAAAAGTGAGGGAACATCAGGGAATTTCGGAACTACTCTTGACACGGAGTGATTTGTTTGAGGCCACAGGACAAACGGAAAAGGCGAACCAAGATCTGATATTGGCACAAGCTATTGAATCTGGTATGTTGGGACGTTGTGATTAAATGTGCGTTTGTATAATAAACCAATCAATTATTTTTTTGACCGCTCTCTTTTATGGTGTCGGATAATTAGATCGTGGCCTGTCAACTCTGACAATAAACAAACCATGCCGTCCATGATCACAAACGCATTTTTATTTATTCTCGTATTCATAGGTGCATCACTCTATGGGCCAATAAAGCGTTCGGGAATATTCCGTGGGATCACAAAAATCAATGTAGAGGGTTCTAAAACTATACCACTTGTTCAGTGTGAGGATTTGCATGTTCATAATGGACTTGTTTATACAGCTTGTCAACATTCAGATAGAGCTCAAGATAGAACGAAATGGTTCCCTCCGATGGGAATCTTTGATGTACCAGTAGAATCAAAGAATGAAAAGAGAGGAGATTTGTACGTTATAGATCCACAAACTACACTGTATCAAAAACTAAAAGTATCAAACTTTGATGTTATTGATTTTCATACACATGGAATAGGATTGTATCCTGATGCAGAAAATTTGTTTATTTTTGCTGTCAACCATTTACCTAACCCAGACCACATCAAAGACCCACAAAGCCCTGCTGCAAGATCTCAGATTGAAATCTTCAAGGTCTCACTACCTGTGGACGGTTCACTACCAACAACTGCAACACATGTCAAGTCGGTACTTCACCCAGCCATACGCACACCAAATGACATTTTACCAACAGGTCCATCTTCATTCTATGTCACCAACGATCATTTTTACCGAGATGGCTTCATGAGAGTTTTAGAAGATGTGTCGGGTCCGAATTATGGAAGGTGGTCCGACAGTGTTCATGTCGATGCTAGTGGAACAAAAACTGTGGCCCATCAAGTAGTGTCAGGTTTGCATAACAATAATGGCATCATGCGAGGGATGGACAATGAAGTCATAATCATGAGTGCTGCCGGAGGCACCATGTATCGTCTAAAAGATGATCCAGTTTCTAAAAACTTAACATTAATAAAGGATGTGTCATTGGACTCCTCATTAGACAATCCATTCTACTTTTCAGAAGGAAGTGAAGAACAAAATGCTTATTACCTTGCAGGCTACCCAAAAATTTTAAGCTTGCTCAACGGACACAAGGATCTGAACGTACCTATTGACTCAATTGTATGGCGCCTCAAGAAACGTAATGATGGAACATTCACAAAAGAAATTGTTTTCATGGACGATGGAACCTCACAAAGTAGTGCTTCTTCGGCAGTTGTCGTTCCTTTGAAGAGCGATCCAAATCGTGGCTTGTTGCTTGTATCTGGTCCTTGGTCCCACCACATAACAGTCACAGAAATTAATTTGTAAAAAAGAACTAAAAATAATTTTATCAACTTTGTGTGTCACTTTTATTGTTTACTTCCAGTTTGATCTGTTGGAACAAAGATGTGATTTCTTGGGGAATGTTTGTTTCTGCTATTTCGTCCTTTGGCTTTTTGGTCTCCTCTTGGTTGTCCGAAGAATCCTCATCCATGTGGTCCATGTCATCTCCACTTCTTTTCCTTTTTTTGTTGTTCGCATTTGTGTTGTCAACTGGATTGAAGGGTTCTTCTTGTGCGGAATTTTGATCCAAAACATCGGCTGCTTGTTTCAAAACTTCACAACATTTTCCAACACAGTCATTTATGATTTTCGTTGCTGTTTGTCTCCTGTTTAATTGTTCCTTCAAAATTACTATTAGTTGTTCTCTGGACTGTAAGTGTTAATTTTTCTTTAAAATTTACAAGGGAGCATACTTGATGTGGCCTATATGAGTTCAAGAGATATGAGATGTTTATCATTATTAATTGTATTTGGTTAATCTTGACCTCCCACGCGAATTTTTTAGTTTGTTGAAATGGAGCCTCCGGTGTTTCCGTTATTATCGCTAGTTCTTTATCTTCTTCTATTTTTGCTGTTGGTGTTTCGATCAATAAATTTAACAGTTCTAGGTAATTAAAGAGCAACGACCGGTTCATCTTTTTTAATTCTCTGATGCGATCTTAAGAATAAGTGACATGTAATATATTAACTAACCAACGTGTGTTTTCTGGTCTGCTTCTTGAAATAGCTCTTTTACATTATGGTCAGACGGTCTCGCTATAATATCTTTAACCTTTGTGATTTAGGGACAGTATTTAGTTGTGTACTTACGGACAGAGTTTGACCAAAACTTTGAAAGGAGTCATTTTCTATTGGTTTAGGGGGTGGTGGTGGTTCCACATTAGATGTCGCTCCGTATAACCTATAATAAATGGGTGGCGGTGGATATACGTCAACAAATTGAGCTTCTGCGTCCTGCTCTTCATTGTCCTTGTCCATTGTTTGACAGCTTTACAAAAACATTAAGATAATGGAGCAACCAAACATACAAACCAACAATGTCGGGAATATGGGAGATATAATTAAGCATTCTCTGCTTGTTCAAATAATGAAGAAGCTCATCGAATACAAACCCAAAACATTCGTTTATGTAGATCTACACACGTACCTTTTTCACTCAAAGTGCGACCTTGTTAGATTTGAATCGGAGACTAAGAAGTTGTCAGATATCGATGACTATATTAGCATTGAACAATCACATCTTGAGGAAACCGGCTTTTATCTGTGCTCCTCAGGAATTGCAACACATTTTCTTCGAGAAGTGGAAGATTCATATTGTATATTGTCGGAACAAAACCCACAAACCAAAGTACAGCTAGAATCTCAATTATCGCAGTATACTCGAGTACCCCACTACATCATGAATCATTCTACCGAACTACCCCAGAGATTAAGAGCTTTGCCACCATCTAGCACTCTTTTTGTTCTCATAGATCCATTCAAACTCACTTTAGAGGATTGGTCTGTCCAGATGGCCACAATCACAGAATGCGTCAAATCCAGTCCAGACGTCAAAGCAGTTATAGAAGTTTTTGATTATGATGAAATTGACAGTGATGCTTTATGGTCGAAATTCTCAATCGATAGTGTATTCAAAATGATTCGGTCTTACCAACACAAAAAATATCATTTGGCTGTGTTCGCAACGCATAACATTGCTGACTCCATCTCACAGGCTGTCAAAGTTAAGTTGTAATGTCATAGAAATAATAAAGCAAGTTTTATTGTTACATCTAAATTCATTGTTTATTTTAATTTTCTTGGTGCAGTCAGCTGATACCTGTGACCTTCAACCTCAAATCTAACGTGATGACACTTTCAAAAGATTTGGTTTCACGTATTATAGTAGCACTGTTATGGCATCTGTCATTGAATGTGACTAATCAAAAGCACTCCTCATGGATTTGAACATCTTCTTAAAGTTATGTTTTTTGTGTTTGCCAATATTATCTTCTGAACATCCAAAAACTTCTTTCACCATCACATCCAAGTCAACACACTCTACTGCACTCTCTGCATCACCATCGTCGGAGTCTGTAATTGAATCTTGACGCCTCCGTCCAGTGTAAATCTTTACGATTGCTTTTTTAGCAAAGTCACTGGTCATTCTGCTTTTGTAGGTTGTACTTAGGGCGTCCTTTATCTCAGCATCGTTCACGTCACGAATGATTACGTTCAAATCTAGAAGGACATCTTTGAACTCTGAAAACGTAATCTCTCCATCCATGTTGTCATCATGCCTCGCTATTGTCTCATCTATTAGTCTTTGTACATCTTGAGGTAGCCTTTTGTCCATCTTTGTAAGGATAGTAAACTAGAACCTTCAAAAAAATATTTGTAACCGGAGATGCGGGGAAACTCAACGTGCACGAACTGCAAGCGACTTCACCGGAGGTGTGATAGATTACTTCCCACGTGTACAGAATGTAAGAGCAAAGGAAAATCTTGTCAGTATCCAGAGAATCAAAAGGAAGAATTAACGGAGCGTTACACACCAAGGCGTGTTACACATCCTAACCTCAAGATTGGTTTCACACACTCCAATTTGCCCCTACCCTTGATTACGTTGACGCTCCAGCCAACAGACAAAGAATTCAAGTATATAGACCTTTTTCAACCAATCTCCTTCGAGATGTTATTATTTTGTCCTCACTTAACAAGCCGAGAACTTTCGGATGTGCTTTTATATCTCGATAAACAACATGATGGCGTGGCCTGCCAACTAGAGGCCCCGAAATGGGAGTCGATTGCATTTGTGTATGGCGTTCTAGCCTTTTATTATAGACAAGATGGTAATGATGAATCAGCACACTTCTTTTTTGAACTGTGTCGTAACTTGATGACACAAAATGATTTTGAAAGTGTTTCAAACACTTTTGAGACGGCTTGCTGTTTTCAGTACCTTGGCCTCTATTGCATGATAAATGAAAATGAACTAAGAGCAAAATACTTTCTATCTAATGTAAGAGGATACATTGAAAACCAAGAGGGAAAGCCTAAGCACCCTTGTTTCCATTTTATGAAAAATTTCCAAGGGATGCTCGAATTTCTGTTAGAGGCAGACTGTGTATTTAATGTATATTCTTTAATAGATACTCTTCATGATGGAGTTATGATGTTTGCTAAAGATCTTGAAAATTTAAAATTATTTTATTCTTCAGAACAGGGCCGAATGATTTCTTGTTATCCCGAAATCTCGGATGTGTTTGCCGATATTGATTTAGTCTACACTCGCGAACAAATGTTAGAAATGTTACAAGATTTTAATCAAACCAATGACCTCATGACACATTTGACAAACATTTACTCTAGTACATTCGATAGAATGAATAAAATATTGCCACATCCTACAATATACTTTAATAGATTGACAATGTTCTTTGTGTTGCAGGTGCATCGTTTTGCTAATTTTATTGCCGCTAATGATTTCCTAAATGCGAGAGTGGTGGCGGATAATGTTGCCAAGTTATTGAACAGCACAAACTTTAGTCATTGTTTCATGATTGTAACTCTTGTAATCTCTGTATTTTCTGATTTTCACATTGAATGCATAAACCAAAGTGAAGACCATTTTGACAAACTACTTTTGTTAGCGTCACTAAAAGAAGAATATGCGGCTGTGTCTCAAATGAGTGGTAAATATATGAGAGCTCAAACAGAGGCAGTGAAACAAAGAATAGAAAATGTGCTCATACGTTATCAACATTTGACAAATCCCCATGATTTTTCCTTCTCAAAACCAACAATTACTGATTATGATCAAAAATTAGTTGAAGTTGAGATGGAAAAAGTAGATAGTCCTGAACCAACAAACAAAGAGAGAGAAGAACAACAGGCCCCACTTAAATGGATCTCCTGGAAGCAAAATAGACATACATAAACAAAGTTCTTAAATACTAATTTATTTCCAAACAACAAATTCTAATTATAACTAAAAGTTTATGTTGACAGGATCTGATGTTGTCGTCCATGTCGAATACTTTTTCATGATTTGTTGGTATAGTTCACTCGATTCTACCGACTGTAACCATTCCCTCAACTTTGGATATGGTCTAGTGTTGAACCAATCCAGGTCAACGTTAGCAAATTGTCTAACAAAAGGGAACAAAGCCATCTCGATAAGTGACATGTCTCCATCTTTGTGTAATGTCAAGTTGTTCTCGAGTTTTACTAAAAATGCTTCACATATGTCTCTGTGCTCTATGTGATCCTGTCCATATTTTGTTGGATATTTGTATCTGTCAAGAGACGATTTGAAAGTTGTGTCATTTTCTTCGATCAATTCAGATTCCATTTTTGATAGTTGTGGGGATGAAAGTGCGTAAAATATAATATCCATACTCTCTTTCAAAACATCACCATTGGATAAGTGAAATACTGGAACAGTTCCCTTCGGGTTTAGAGTTAAAAGTTCCATCGGCTTATTTTTGAGTTGCACCTCTCTGTGTTCGTGGTTTATTTTTGCCGAATACAAAGCAAATCTAGTGCGCATGGCATAAGGGCAACGCCTGAATGAATACAGAATGCCTTGTGTGCTCATTACATTGTAATCGTAACCTTTTAAGAAACATGCGAAATAGAAGGAAGCCTCAAACTATTACTGTAGAGGATGAGGTATATGAAAGAGACCTTGAGGAGGTAGATAGAAGGATCACTTTGCAGTTCTTGATCGAAGCAGTGGTTTGGTTTGCTGTTGCGGCATTTGTTTTATACTATTCCGAAATTATTAGTGTTATACTATACAGTGAGGTGCCTCATAGGTATGATTATTAGGTTGTAAGCTGTTGACATTTAGGATACCGTTATACATTGGATTATTTTGTGCGGTTCTTAACGTGCTTATAGCGCTATACCACATTATATACGTACAATTCATTTTAAAAGTACCAAACTGGGAGGACTATAATACGCCTTTGGTGTATGTGGCAATCATCACATTATTTTTTGGATTCATCAGGTTAGATTAATCAAATGTATACACCAAACTAAAAAATATAAGTCTATGTATAGGATTATGGCCCGTGTACAGTTTTGTGGCGCCAATAATTATTGCTGTCCTCGGATTTCAATCAGTATACCTCTTATCACTTTTTACATTTACATAAAATACATGTACCCATAAATAAATTATTTTACTTTAATGTACAGTTGTTATTGAAATGTCTTTGTACGCACCATCACCATCTATTGCATGCGAAAGTAATCTTTGTTTGTGCAAACACATTCTTAAGCTGTCAACATCAAGATCCCATACATATGCTGTATTTTCATACATTGATAATAACCTCGTCCCCTTACAAGCTATGGCAACTTCTAAAGACTTTGCCGAATATTCATGGATGGCACAGACAAACTCACCACTAATTGAGTCCCATACACAAATCTTGCTATCACCAGATGCAGTACAAAAATAATCACCACTGATGGGGCTCAAACAAGTAACTAAATTGTAATGGGTTTTAATTTTTCTGCAGAGATTCAACTGAGAATCCCAAACATAAACAAAGCTGTCGCGACCCGCACTAGCAAATTTATTCTTACTGATAAGCGTTATACATGACACTGCACCAGCGTGGCTTTCTGTTGTACATCCGTAAAAGAATCCTTGAAGACTTGCAACTCTCAAACTACCATTGCTCATGCCGCATAAGAAGGAGTCGTCTTCGAAGCCATATTCTAAGCAAGTAACATGCCGAAGTTTTGTAAGAACACTCACTCGACATGTCTTTAAATCCCACAGCCCTAGTTTTTGGCCATTCGATATCATGTATCTGTTATTGTAGACTAACATGTTTTTATGAAGAGGGTCGACACCGCACACATTACATATAATTGTAGCTGTGAGTTCACCCAATCTCCAATCAAATATTCGAAAGCAGTTCGTGGAAGCATAAAAGCATATCAAAAGTGAGTCGCCTAACGCGACCATTGAATGTATGGAGTTATAAGTGACTTTTATTACCCTTATTAATGATCCGTCCGAAATCTTGTAAATATAAATGTCTTCAGATGCAACAGCGACAAAATCATCATGAACAATTGCCCAACATAATGCTTTGCTCCTTATAATACTTGATATTCTGCTTTTGCTAATACTTTGTGCGTGTGCATGAATAAGCTGTCTTGTTTGTCTTAAATGATCGTGAACAGAGTAGGAGACTTCAGACATACCTATGTTTGAAGTAATTGAAACAAACAGGCAAACCAACCACCACTTTTACAACGTTATAACTTTTTCCGTCAACCAAACATAGATAGAACAACATGTTGAGGAAATTCATCCGTCCAACATTCCTTGCCTACAGACAATATGCAGCACATCATGGTGTGGAGTTGGGATTAACAGGCTCTTCATCGAACAACAGAGAGAAAAATGTAAATTCCGTGGACCAAGCAACCGAGAATCTTTCCGAAGAGGCTGAAGTCAGCACAATTAGCGGTATCCCAGAAGACCAACAAAATAGACACGTAACCATTTATAATCCAACAGGTGAAGTACAACAACAGGGAGCAACCAGAGAGCGCAATAGAATTTTTGCCATCGACTTCTCCAGAGATTACACAGAATCAGTCGGAACCACATGGATTGAACCATTAATGGGTTGGGACGGTTCAAGCGACCCCCTTGCACAAGGAAAGGTTAGATTGAACTTCAGGACACTAGAAGACGCAGTAAGCTACTGCAAGAGAAATGGATGGAGGTACACTGTTGACGAGAGACAAGAAATTTACCTCGAAAAGGAAAAGACATATACAGACAACTTCCAATACATTGGTCCAAAAAATACTGACAAAGAAAAGGAGTGGTAAGAAAGATGTACTATTAAAAGGGATTTTGAAAATTAAATGTGTTTTTTGTTAGTCCTGTCATGGTTCCAATTGAAACAAACACTA
>JAOPGA020000862.1:0-31589 GCA_026419775.2 Acrasis kona
AATGGGTAGGCCTGAAGGATAATAACATATATTTTTGTTATGTTGTAAAAGTAATTACATCGTTACATCGTTCATTCAACTAGTGTTAAAAATTAATGACCATATTTCGGTTTTGTAAGACACAAACTTTTAAGTACTAAATTTAAATGCTTTTAGTTTGAGTAAAATATCATAATAACATGAAAAGAAAGGTAGACGAAGAAGATACAGTTGCAAAGAGGGTCAAAGAAGGAGCAATTTACCTCCCATCAGAGTTGATACAGTTATTTGCCTCATATATGAACACCTTAAATACAGTAAAAAGTATGGAGCTTGTGTGCAAACATTGGATGAGTGCGCTTCGTGACGAGAGGTTTTGGCTTTTCCGAGAAAAAGACAAATTTAACATAATCTGTGACCAAGTTCATGATGCAGTTTGCCACCAACAACGATATATGAACAGAATCCAGCGCATCATGAAGCAAGCAAAATATGTATTTGGTGGGAGAAGTCGTATAGGTAGGATTAATCCAGGAGAAAAATGTATAGGCATTAGAGAAATTAAAACAAAAATCATAAACGGTAGGATTCAACCTATACAAAGTTTCTTTGAGTTCATGGAAGATGGTACAATAAAAGGAACACTTATTCATGGAGTAGCACAAGGTGAAACTATACGTTATCTAAATAATGGCGATAAAGAGGAAGCTACATATGTTGATGGAGCATTACATGGTGAATCCACGTACTACTTCAAAGATGGATCGGAAGAAAAGTGTACGTTTGTTGATGGAGTAGAACAAGGCAAGTCAGTGCGTTACTTACAAAGTGGAAGCAGAGAAGAATGGACATATGTCGATGGAGAGATGCATGGCAAATCTATATTTTATTTTTTGAATGGTGACAGGCAAGAAAGGACATACATTCATGGAGAAGAACAAGAAGAATCTGTGTACATTTATGGTGATCCGCAAGAATAAAATATTTATATATCTTTTTTACCACCGTTGAATTGAGTAGAATATTTGACGAACTATCTGTTAGTTATATTAATTTCCATCAAACTGTTCGATTTGATTTCGGATTGATTGTCGAAATGCATTTGTTGCATCTCTAGTGCGGTTCGTGTTCACGTAGATCAAACTTTGATGGCAGGGACTCTTACTGTATACGCTTGTGCATGAGATTGTCGGCCAGTATTTAGTTGTAAAGTGTTATTTTTAAAATCGGAACCAAAGGAGGGAAGAGATAATCTAAAGATTAAAAAAATCAAATTTATTAAATTTTCACTTTTTTCTTGCGGCTCTCTTAATTGTTCTGCTCGCAGGTGCTTTAAAAGTAGATTCCGAATTCACAGTAAATGGATTATTGTTATTGGCCAACGAAGCATTAGCACTAAATGGATTCCCACCAGAAGGTTGTTGCGCTCCAAATGCATTACCAACATTAAATGTAGAATTTACATTTCCAAAAGGATTAGCACCACCACCAGCAACAACTGGTTGTGATGAAGAATTTACATTCCCAAAAGGATTTCCACCTCCAAATGTAGAATTTGAATTTCCAAATGGAGTAGATGTGACTGGTTGTGATGGGAGAGCAGCAGAAGAAGTATTACCGCCGAATGAAATTCCATTATTATTGGATGTAGACACACCAAATGGATTAGTAGAACTTGTATTAGGCGATGTGACGGAAATACCAGTACCAAATGCACCAGAAGGTGTTACTTGTCCAAATGGATTACTGTTATTGCTCGTTGTTGCTCCAAATGGATTGTTATTGGTAGTAGCAGTAGTAGTAGTATTACCGAATGGAGTAGAAGAAGGTAATGCGCTCGTTATTGGTGTTATTGTACTCGATGATGGCGTTCCAAATGGATTAGTAGTAGTATTTGTAGCTGATGGTGTACCGAATGGATTAGCAGTAGCAGCAGTAGTAGTGGTATTTGTAGCACTAGTTCCAAATGCATTAGGTGCTCCGAAAGGTGGATTCGTATTACTACCGAACGAACTAAACGTATTGTTATTATTTGTAACCGAAGAAGGTGTTTGTCCGAATGGATTACTAGCGGCAATAGGCGAAGTGACAGAAGGTGTTTGTCCGAATGGATTACTAGTAGTATTAGTCGATCCAAATGCATTCGGTACAATTGTAGTCGCTGCTGTTGGTAACAACAAAGAAGTCGACGATGACGAAGGTGTTCCGAATGGATTTGTAGTATTTGTAGCCGATGGAGTTCCAAATGGATTAGTAGTAGTAGTAGTAGCGTTATTCGATGATGACGAAGGTGTACCGAATGGATTGATGGTGGGTGATGTCACCAAAGTGGAATTGAATCCCAACGAAGGTGTAGTTTGACCGAATGGATTAGTAGTAGTATTACTAGTTGTTGTCGTAGGTGACGTTAATGTCGTATTGTTACCAAATGCAACAGGAGCGATTGTTGTTGATGATGAAGAGGGCGTTATTCCGAATGGATTCGTTGATGATGATGGTGTTCCGAATGGATTTGTAGTAGTGGTCGTCGATGATGATGATGATCCAAATGCATCGGGTACAATCGATGGTGTAGTTGTCGATAATCCTGACGATGACGATTGTCCAAATGGATTAGTAGCAGCAGCAGCAGTGGTTGTATTAAATGTCGATGATGATGCTGCTGATGAAATAGAAGGTGGTACTGTTGTTGTCGTCGTCGTTCCAAATGGATTAGCGCTATTACTTGTTGATGGAGTATTACTGTTACCAAATGCACCAGGAACTATCGTTGTCGATGACGATTGAGTTGGTGCTCCAAATGGATTACTCAAAGGAACAGTACTATTACCACTACTGGTTTGTTCTGTTTGAATGTTATTATCGAATGGATTCTTTGGTGCAGGATCAGTTGGTAACGTAGGTATCGAGAATGTACTAGTTGTATTCGTTGGAGCAGTAGTTGCATTAGTAGTAGATGAAGCGTTGGTGGTGGTGGGTGCAAAAGGATTGTTTATTTCAACTGGTGTGGTCGTGGGAGGTTCCGTTACATTTGTTTGATTTGAATTTGGTAATTTGAATTGATCGAATGGACTGGTTGTAGATTTTTTGGTCGAATCTTCGTTATTTCCACCTAATGCAAATGTAAATGGTGATTGGTTGATAGAAGATGAAGATGAGGATTCCTTCAGATCTGATGAATCGGTGGTTGGTTGACTGCCAAGATTAAACGTAAAACCACCACTTGATGGTTGTGGTGCTTCTTTTGTTTTGTTCTTTTCGTTATCCGACGTAGATGTGGATGTGGATGCTAAGAAATTAAATCCACCGGTAGATCCATTCGTTGTTGCTGGTGGTGATACTTTGATTTCATTATTCGATTGTGATTGTTCTTGTTTCTTTGGTTCAGCGACGACAGCGGGAGTAAATGTAAAAATGGGCATTTTTTCATTTTTCTCATTTTTTTCATCCTTTTCGTTCGTATTTGAATTAAAAGTAAAACCTGATCCATTCTCTTTTGATTCTGATTGATTCTTTTCGAAAGTAAATCCTGTGGATGGAGGTGCTGATTGTTTGGACACGTCACTAGCAGTCAATGATGATTCTTGTGATGAAGTGGAATTGGTGTTGTTGGTATTGGTCACAAAGTCGAATGGAGAGATTGAACCCGTTGGTGTTGGAAGTGCAGTTTTGGGTTCTTGATCTTGTTCCGTGGTGGTCGGTGCTGGTGTGAAAATGTTTGGTTGTTCGCCGAAAGTAACTCTGCGATCTTGACTCTTGATTGCGTTTTTGGATGAATTGAGAATGGTTTGGGCTAATTGTGACCTGGCTTGAATGTCCTCAGGATGGAACAATAATCTCTTTTCGCTCTTTAGAGTTGATTTTGGTGTTGTGATGGGTATGCGTGATTTCTTTCTTGGAATGATGGTTTCTGTTTTTTGTGTTTCTTGAAGTGATGTGGGTTCATCTACTGGGATAGTTTGGGACGATGACGAAGAAGGTACGGAAGGTATTTGCTCAATTGGCTTAGTTGATGGTTTTTCTTGGTTTTGATTATTTAACTTTACAAAGTAACTCACAACCTTTGACCACAACTGAGGCCTTAAAGATCCTTCTTGCATAATGTCTAATTTTCTTCTCTTAGGGTCGTAACTCTTGAAAACAGTAATGTGATCTTCTTCCATGTCAACTTCGTCGTCACTAGACCTATCTCTTTTATGACCAATCATGTGGTCGCTCCTGTTCTTTTCTGAAATGACCTTTTTCCTCTTATCTGGTCCTTGTTCTTCTTCTTGTTCCTCATGAGGTCTTTTAAGGTTTTTCCTCACTTGAGTGTCTTCTTGGTGTGTCTTGTTTTCTTGTACAATGTTGGGTCGCTTATAAGGATCTGTTGCTTGTTGTGGGGTGGGTTCTTGATATGTTTGAGCGTAATTTAATGTAACGGAACTGGGAATGGTTGGGGTAGCTTGGTCAATGTTACGTGTGTTGTCAAGATCAAGTTCTCTTGTGCGGGCTAAAATGCCGTAGGGTGTTGACCTTTTGTTGCGACGTTGCAAACCTGTACTTATGGGCGAAGTACAAATGTCTAATACCCTCTTAGTGTTCAGTAATCCTGGTGAGCGCAATGGCGTTTGATTCGGTTTTTTTTTAATGGTAGACAAAGGTTCATACTGCATTCTGTCTTGAATAGGTGTGTACGATGATTCGCTAAATTGTTGATTACGTGCTAACGCAGGTACGGTACTCGTAAGTCTGTAAAAACGAAAGGGCTCTTTGGACTTATTTAAGATTGTCTTGTACACTGGTTTTTCATCAGTTTTATCGAGGCGTCTCCACCATACATATAAAAGAATCACTGCGATAATTGTCAAGTAAAATATCATAATTTGTTTGATGTTGTGTTTTATGAATACCTCTTTCACAACTCAGTTGACTTCAAGAAAGTACTTGATAAAGGGTTGCGATGTCTTCGACTGCTCCATGGGTAGAAAAATAGTGAGTTTAAATTCAAATAATTTCAAATTAAACTTTTGAAAAGCCGACCTAATACAATCGATCAGGTTGTTTACCAAGATGAAGTTGTTCAGGCTTTAAAAAAGGCATTGGAGTCCTCAAACCTTCCTCACTTGTTGTTTTATGGGCCACCCGGAACTGGTAAAACCTCCACAATTCTCGCGATTGCCAAACAGTTATTTGGACCCGAACTATATAGATCTCGCGTACTTGAATTAAATGCCTCAGACGAGAGAGGGATCGAAGTGATTCGAACAAAAGTTAAAACATTTGCACAAGCTAGTGTGGGAATGCAAAGCGTGGCAAACAAAGCAGGATACCCCTGTCCCCCATTTAAACTGATCGTTCTTGATGAGGCTGATTCAATGACAAAAGATGCTCAAGCCGCCCTCCGTCGCACCATGGAAACCTACTCTAAAGTAACAAGGTTTTGTATTGTTTGTAATTACGTCAGTCGCATCATTGAGCCACTTGTCTCGCGTTGTGCTAAATTTAGATTCAAAGCTTTAGAACCTACTCTTCTTCGGAAACGACTATCAGAAGTAGCAGAAAAGGAACAAGTTAAAGTTACAAATGATGCACTTGATAGAATAGTTGATGTTAGCGAAGGAGATATGAGAAGAGCACTAACCGTATTACAAAGTGCAACAAGAACTTTTGGAAAGGAAATCAAACCCAATCACGTTGACGAAACTGCAGCCGTAGTACCAGATCAAGAAATTGAAGACTTATTAAACGCATGTATAGACGTTTCCGACAAAAAAGACATGTTTAAAGCGATGCAGAAGCAATGCGCTCAGATAGTTAGGAGAGGTCACTCTGCCGTTCAGGTCGTGTCACAACTCAACAACCACATCATTTCCTCAAAAAACTTAACAAACGTTCAAAAAGCAAGAATAGCTCTAGAGTTTGGCAACGTTGATAAATGTTTGACCGATGGAGCTGATGAGTACCTTCAATTGTTATCCTTGTCATCACACATACTAAGAATAAAAGCGGAGTTGGATCCAAAAGCCACTGGTTCAAGCAACGAAGATGCAATGTCTGTTGATGACGATTAAAACATTTGTTTATAAAAAGTACTTTCGTTTCAAAAAATGCATAGAAGTTTTCAATGACACATTTATTAAAAACTGAAAGCTATTCATCACTACCAGTTACGTCTCATTTTCCTTCATCTATCTACATAAAATGAAAGTTAACCATGTTGCTGTCGACAAGCTCAATCAAAGTCCTTCCTTCATGAACAATCTATAGTTGAAAGTGTTTGAATCACTTGTTGTCTGGATTCTTTTGTTGGTACATGTTGACAGAGTTATGAACCACTCCATCAAAGTCACATCCTATCAACTATAATGTTTAGAGTTACATCAAAAACCTTTCGAATATACCTGTGTTAATGTTTTGTGAACAGACAAAAATTCTTTAGCAAAAGAAATTAATTTTGAACTCATGTTTTTCAAGATGGCAAGTGCGACAAACTTTAAGTACTCATTTGACTCATAAAAGAACAAGTTATCCCACAACCTAAACATGTCAAATCAACTAAAACGTTATGATGGATGTTACCTTTGACAAATATGTAGTGGAACAACTGCAGCAAATAAGCTACCAAACCACGTTGCGAAAATTTGATCTACTTCCCGACCGTAAGGCACCATGACAGCAGTGTAGAATTGAGGTTCGCTTGTCTCAACTAGAGACCGGAAGTCGCTGACAAGAGTTCTAACGGTTTCAATCTTTTTAATGTAAATAAAAATTTTACTGTTATAAAACATACCCAACCCACTCCTCTCAAACCAAAATGTTTGTTGACGATAAATGTAAACAACCAATATGCATCAACTTCAACGTTTGGAATGTTTGTTTCAGTTGCCTGCTGTTGGCATACTACCACCACAACCTCTAGTAGACTAAGCATATGGTCAACTTCCCTTACTTCGTCCAACAATGAAGAATCTCTGTTGGCATTCTTGATTTCATGTACGTGGGTCCTTTCTCGTAAAAATAAGCGCCATAGTTTCTTCGGTACTGATTTCGAATTGTTGTATGGCTCTATAACATCCAACACCTGATTAAGATCTACATATTGTTCTAACAATTGTTGATCGATGAATGCCCACGCTTCTCTGATGTGTGAATATATACCAAGTACTAACTTCCACACCAAGCAGCGATATACTATTGGTGTTTTTGTACTGCGGCAAAGCTCCTTTACTTTTGGAATGTCGATGACTGACTCATTTAAAATACTTTCTATGCTCTTTAGATTTACTCCCTTCATACCTAGCTGAAAGTAATAGTACGTCCTAAAGTCCCTGTGTGGCATGATGTTGTTCCACTTTACAAAAGACTGATTCAAAAATAAAACAAATTGAAGAGATAAAGTCAAATTCATTTTTTAGCATAAATTCGGAATCATTCAACATCGGGCAGGAGAGGATATGTAATTGGCTTTTTGAAGTGGGATTTTGATTACATCAATTCTCATTACAACAGGACGTCTAATCAACCATGGTGTCATAGCGAACGAATCCAACTTCCATATCTCTAAAGTGAATAGTCCCGCCGGTGGGAAGCTCCGCTCACATCTTCGTAGACAACTAAAAGGCAAGTAGAATGGATACCACCAAAACATGTCGAGTCCTTGCAAGGGCCTTTGCAGGGAATGTCATAGATGGACTCACCATACCTTGAACTGTTCTCATTCAGTAGAAAAAAAAGCGCTCACCGACGACATCCAAAACATCCTATCAAGGGTGGGAATTGTACAAACCGTCCTCTTCTACATTACCCCAGAACAAGCAAAAGCACTTTCCAATCGAATGGAATCAAAGGCCATCACTAATAAATTGTCAGGGGATGCAACCATAATTGTTGACACCAACAAGGTAAATTGTGAAGGAAGATAAACTCTGTAAAGAAAAGTGAGTTTGAAAAGGAAGCGGCACTCTGATCACTCTAAATGGCCTCGGCCCAATTAAACACATTATCTTTACCCAATCCTTTATTGTAACTACTAAGTTTGTAAAGAAGAATGCAAATAAATGATCGGTTCTTTCAACGTTTCATCAATCGTGAGAAATGAGATTAGTGGTGGTGAGTTTGCCTTCAGAGGAGGAGAATTTGATTATCAAGTCGCCAAAAAAATATTCAACAATGGTGGCAAAATAATTGGGTCGAAACAAATCAACGACGTACGTTTAATGTTCATGATTGACCTAATAAAAATAGGATACCATTCTTATTTATCGCGAAAAACCGGAACAGGTAAAAAAAGGCAACCCTGCAAATGTTGTCACCTACGAATGGTTCGACCAGTTTGTCAAAGAGCCTCCCCGCAAAATACAGAAGTTTAATACATATTCTGTTGGGCCACACGGATACGTGGAGTATGAGAAGGAAACAATTTGTGAGTTTGATTAATGTACAACGGCTTATCGTATAGCAACGGGTATTGATGTTGATATAGACAACGCATTGGAAATCTTAATGGCTAACCTAAATCAAAGTTGCACGCCATTGTTATCAGATAGCAATAAAGTTTTGGATTTCGTAGATCGCGAAGCGAGTACGAAAATATTGTATGAAGCTTCCAAAAAGATTTGCGGCACCCTTATCTCCGCTAACAGCTCTGGTACAAAGGACGTTGACAAGAACAAGGTGTCCGTCATAGATATTTCTAATGGACCTGGTACTGGCAAGACAAGAATGAACCAAGAGGCAGTTACGCAAATGAAGAAGTACGCTGCTCAACATGTTCAGGATGAATCTCATGCAGAGTTCATCAAACTCCTACAAAACTGTTTGGTGATTTTTACGTCGTTTGGAAACGGAACGACCACCAGCCCAATAGATTGGACCAATCATTCTCTCGCTGTCAGATTGCTATACGGCTATTTTGTAGAAATAGATAAAGGACGGTGCATCTTTAGTTTTTCAAACACAATTTGGAAGTTATTGGGAGGCTACCCCAACATGTCCCAAGCCATCTCGATCGTTATCAAGCACCACAGAATGATAAATAAGATCGACAATGATGAGATTGTTTTGTTGTACTATGGTATAGATGAGTACAACAAATTAATCGAATTAAACAACGATCACACAGGATTGTTTCAGAGGGTGTATGAACAAGCATCAGGAATTTTGAGATTGATTGAAAATACAGTCTTATTACCCGTGTTCAGTGGCACAACTATAAGTGGTTTCAACGAAGTCACCAAAAAGAGTGCTCGCTCATCTATTCGCGTGCCTTTGCCACCTCTCCACCATGGCATCACGACCATTGTATCAAGATTCTTTAGCCAAAAAATGCCAAATCAAAACTGGAGCGCCTCCCGCAATTTCAACTACGCCGCTCATGAAATGAACTTGCCCAGGGCGTTGCAGTATTTTCTAGATGAAATCCATGAGGTTGTGGCGACGCGTCGACCTTCGATAGATTTTTGCGAATTCATGGAACAAAAGGAGAACAACGTAACAATTCTCGACAAGATATTAACGAATGTTAAAAGACTGTTAGAAGGATTCCTGAATGTCCTGTTTGATCCAAAGTATCTTGATTTGGTTGAGTTGGCAATTACATATTACTTCCTGAACACTCCAGTGGAACATTCGCATGCGATTGTTTTACTTGAATTGGCAGAGACTGGAGTAATCAATTTGAACGAAAAATCTAATCATGTTTTTTGTAGCATGCCTCATGTGTTACTGCGTTTCATCTTGCAAAAAAAAAATGATGTCAAATGGTTTTTCAAACCAATGTTAGATCTCTTGAATGCAAACATCAAAACTGGAGAAGATTACGAGCGTTTCTTTTTGGATTATTGTCTTCTTGCAGAAAACCTTCGCTTTCGAGAACTCAAAATGAGTGAAATTACGATTGGAGATATGTTCAGGGGTGGCGAATTTTGGAACGAATCCACCAAGAGTATTATTGTAGAGGTCGGTGATGTAAGATCCGTCAACCTCAAGACCTCAACAGTTAACAAGAAAAAAAACAAGAACAAAAAGTACAAAACTCCACTAAGGGCAACTAGGACAACTGATGACGAGGTCATCACAAAAAAGTACAATGTGTACTTCAAGAACGCATCTCAAGCTGAAGCGGCTGATATGGGAGTTATTAAAAAGGTCTCTCAAAACGATCAGATATTGGATAAAGAGGTCTTAAAGAAGAAACACATTGATGGCATCAATCTAGCCATATTGATACAAGCCAAGTTAGCAGTGGATGCCAGGCTGAAGACCAAAGATATGGGCCATTCACTTGATCACATAATCTCAGAGATGGGCAAGGCCAACAATGGGTTCTATTCTGGTTTCTGCAATGAGAAGATGTTCGTCTTCCATTCAAACCATCATTTGAGCCCCAACTACAAAAAACCCGAGGACGGTCAAGAACACGGCCACGTTGTAGTGTTCAACCGTTCTAACTTTGTGGATTTTTATGGACCACTTGTAACCCATAACGTTAATTGGATATACTGTAAGTTTTGTTTCTTTTTTTTATGCTTAATATAAATAGCAACGTCAAATGAGGTGTATGTTAACACGGACTCTCATGTCTGTCTTCTATCAATTTTGAACAACATCTTGCTGGTGGAACAGATATTGTCTGCAAGGAAGAAGAAAAAGATACATGACATTGCTGATTTTGAAGATAGGGTGATCAACAAGCTTCACCATATAGCCAAAACAAATGCCACACAAATGATAGTAGACCGTGAAATAAAGATCATTTGTTCTTGATAAACAAATTTTTATTGTGATTCTGAATCTCTCTCTTATTATACACGTCAATTTTTATGGTATCGTCATTTTTATGGAGTTACCATCAAGTGTTAGCTAAACTATATAATCCGTCACAATTCTATTCCTTTGCCAGGTTGAAGAAATTACAATTAGGTTTTTGCGTCGAACGTGCTTCAATGTTGAGCGGGGGGCACAAAGAAACAAAACACCACAAAGGTACTGGATACATCTAATTGTTATTCTAAGCTTGTTAGAAGGGGATACAGTCCCAGCTGGGCTCGAACATTAGAGCAAAGAAGAAGTGATGCGACTACAGGGAATCGAATCCTAAACCGCAAGAGAACAAAACGTTTTGAGAAATAATTACAAAGAAATTCTTAAAATCGAGAATGATTAGAACTTGAGGTCGGAGAGACTGCGTATGTTGAGAGTCGATTAAATTAGAAGAAGAGCACAGATGAAAAGCAGATTAATTCCTGTCACTCACTCCCTAGATTAAATCAAAAACAGAATCAACAATTTGACCACACCAACAAAAGGAGTTTCTTATTCCGCAATGATATCACCAAGAAGTAGAATACCAACAATTAATAAATCTCCATAAAAAAGTGAAATTAAATTATATATTCAAAAAAATATTTAATCAGCCGTCCACACTCTTAAATCATCGCTGTCCACACTTGATCGTAGGTAATCATCGCTGTCTCCTTGGTCGTTATCCTTTCCGTCTTCTTCCTCTACTGCCCTGATCCAAGCAGCATTATACAATTGGAACTTACGCAGTCTAATAATTTTGGCCCACTCTGGACTACTCTCTGAGATATAATCTAACACTGTGTCTGTCATCTTCCTAATAATATCATTTCTGGTCATTAACATCGATATTACAACTGTTATGGCCTGCTTGTTTGTTAAAAATTGCTTTTTTGTCGACTCATATAACATGAATTGACTAAAAGAAAACAAGCACTGTAAAACCATCTCTTCATCAGAGTATTTGTTTAAAAATATAGAACATAATGATGGCACAATGTTAGCTTGGGACAACATTTGTGCACACTCCTTATCTGCACAAAGCGTACCTACCAGTATAATCACCTCTAGCAATACGTCATCCTCCACCTGTTCTCCTCCGTTTTTCAAATTCTTGATTAAGAAATCAGTCATTTTGAATTTTTTGAATATTTGCAGATATTGACCTTGTTGGGGTCCAGCGGAGCTTCCTAAATTACCCACTACTCCTAGCAGCTCCACCAGAACGTCCGTATCGTCGATTTTTGTACAAAGGCCCATAATTTCTGGTAAATATTTTCTTACCGTATTCTTTAGCTTTTCATGTCTTGTAATGTTTCTCATCAGTTTACATAGCAGATTATCTCGAGATTTGAGACATCTCTCAATTATGCGACTAACAGCATTATTGGTGGTACCCATGAGCTCGCTGTTTCTGGGTACAGTTGATAAATTGATGACAAGAGCCATGAGTTCCTTGTCCACAGTTGCTGCAGGGAACTCTATAACCAGCTCCATTAGTATTGGGATGATTTCGGAAAAGGAAGGAAGATTTCTTCCAGCCTCATCAGTAGTGAGGTGGTATAGAATTTTGATTACAATACTGAAGTGCTCTAGATTTCCTAGTAGCTGCAACAGTTGGGGGAGTGCATTTTTCGCGAGATACGCTCTCACGTTGATATCAAAAGTAAGATTTAGCAGTAGCTTTAAAGATACAGTTAATAGTTGATCATTTTCGTGGGGGATAAATTGAAGGAGATTCTGGACAAGTCCCTCTTCTGTCATTTCGTCCTTGTTTTCTTGAAATATACTCAACTTCTTCAAAAATGTAATGGCTAATATAAGAAGGTCTGGGTTGGTACGGTATTGAACTATTCTACATAGCGACGGAATGATTTTCTTCTCCTTCATTTTGATTTCAATCTCAATGTTTTCGGCCAAATTGAGCAGAATGTGAAAACACACGTACAATAGTTTTTCTTGTTTTTGTAGCATCAAATTCAATCTGTCTTGGTTGACATTTTTGGCTTTTAATTCCTTCATGAGTTCGTTAAATCTCTTTTCCTCGTAATCAATCGTCTTCATTACAATGACTCCAACTTTGAATTTTGTTATAATAGAGTGGAACTGTGAGAAGTGCGAGAAGCTGTAAAACACGTATAGAATGTTTATCATCAACTCCATGCTCTTTCTGCCTTCATCTTTCAGTTCTCTCCCCAATGCGTTTAATAAATGTTCGTTCCCTATCAAATATTCTAAGTTGTCAGGTTCTCTTGACACCTGCATGATTAGGAATGAACCTTGTACTTTTTTTGCGAAGTCGTCATCGTATAACAACTGAAGGTAGTCGTCTATCTGCTGGATGCTGACTTTTGTGTTCTCGTCAAACTCCAGCTGCTCTTCGCTATCGCTCATGCGTAGTTACGATTATAAAATGGTTGCCTCTTACAATTTGATAATCTATTTTAGAAAAGAAATCAGACAACAACTAAAATGGGACACTATTTAAAATGCTCCTTTAGTTCGAGATCGAGTAGAAACTATGTGGACATTTTAACAAGTTACTGTAACAAAATTTACTTTATTTCATCACTCTACAGTTTTGACTCGATCTTCCTCTCATAGACAGCATAAACTTTTTTGATTGGTTTTACGGTCTCCCAAGTTCCTTTAAATCCTATAAAATTAGAATAAATTATCCAAGTAGAATGATTAACCTGATGGAATGACCAATCCCTCCCCTGCTTTAAATGTAAATTCTTTTCCCTCTGAGTTTGTTAGCTTTACTTCACCTTCGATAAGGTAGCAAAACTCCTCGGTCTTTTGCTCAAAGCTCCAGATTCCTGGTGTTGCGAACCAAGATCCTGCATGAAAGTTTTCTGTTTTATCTGTGTACACGTTGTTGGTCATTGCTGAAGGAGAACCTTTTATAACATTCTCGGGTGTATAACGACCGTTCTGGTCGTACTCGTAGTTAACCCTCTTCACCTCCATCCGATTAATTGTAATGTTGATTTGCAACTGATTGACATTAAAAGAAGACAGAGAGAATGGGAAACATAAATGATACAATCAGAGACCATGTAGAGCGTGAATTTAGGCGTGTAAGAACAAAAGGAAGTGAGAAAGAGTTTCTTGTAAAGTATAAATCGTGCATTCAACTAACAACCACAGACAATAAATGAAGCAAAGAAGTTGAATAGTATGGAGGACAGCCCTATAGATTTTAAGAAATTAGCCGTTCTATTCATGCTCGACGTCGACAAGAACGGAAAATTTACTTTAGACGACCTTCTAAAATTCACAGAATGGTGTTGTTCGGTGACGTCCCATATAAATAACAATGACAGACAAAGTTTTCAAGTAATAAAATTTAATTTAATAACACTCACTCTTTTAGAGCGAATTACAGGCTCAATGTACTTTAAACATGTGGAGAAGAATTAATACTTATAACGGAAGGATAGCATTTTGTGATTGGTTTGTAAGGCTGTTTGCGGTTGGCATGATTGTCAAGGTACCAATTTCCAAAGGCACACCAAAGTCAATACCCAAGGTTGAAGTAAAGTATGATGAGTCAAGTTCAGATGAAGACGAAGACGTGAGGAGTGTCAAAGATGATGACATGGAAGATAGACCACCAGAAGCCACCGCCGAACAAAACACTCAATATTCAAATAAATTAAGCAAAAGGATAGATCAACTCTTCCTCAGCGTAGATACTGTCACTACACTCTACGAAGTAATAAATACATTTTTAATTGTTGACTAACCGACAAAAGATTTTAAACATTAAAGAACTGTACGGCATAAGCTGCCAGGATCTTATTGATCTCATGCAAAGAGTTGGAGAGGACATGGGACAACTTCGACTGGACAATGAAGCACTAGACAACGTAATTCCTGCAAAGGTTGTACATTTATTTGCGGAGAATTTCGCCACTGGGTTTATAAACATGATGAGCAAATTGGGTTTTCATGCAGATGTGTCCACAGATGCTTATCTTTCACTACCTTTATCACCTTCAAGGATTGAGCCTGCGCCCACTTCGTCCCAACAAATGTCGGCAAGATCAGAGGAGTTGAGTGGTACAAGCGAAAGTGATGAGGATGAGGTACAAGAGCCGGTAAAACCTGTAATCAAACCAAACTTTAGTGTGGGTTCTGTGATGATGTCAAAATTAAAGTTGTAAATATTGTCATATAAATATCCATTGCAATTTGATAAAGTAGTTGTGTTCTTTGTGTTCTTTTAAAGGTAGTTTGTCATGTTCTTAAAAACATCAAACGGTCACGATAATAACGTTGACACAACTTCGTTTCCCATTACAACATGATCTCTAAAGTCTTCCTTCCACATACATAATTATAGTCTGACTATACCTCTCTCAATCTTAAGGACACTTTATTCAAGCTTAATTGTATCAAATCGATAAACCGCTCAAACAACAGTCGTTGATGAGCCATCACAGAGAGTCATAAATAACAAGACACTATTAGACTGGTGTTAGTTACTAATTTACTTTTATTGGAACAATGTAAGCGGGTCACTTGGGCCACCCAAAACACCGTACTTTATACTTTTTACATATTGACAAGGTACAAAATAAATCCAATATACGCTATTTAAGTTTTGTCCGGTTTGTAGCCCTATCATAGAATAGTCAGGATCTGAGTGAATTGGTTCAGTGAGTACGTCTCTAATGGAAGAGTATGGAACTTTCTCCGTACTGTCCTTACTGGCTATCCACATCTCTCTTAATTCCTGCTTAAATGTCAATCTGATTGGATCTCCTCTCTTGTTCAAAAGTCCTTTGATTGATTTTGGTAGTGGGTGCTAAAACTTAATAAAAATTATGTATTTTATGATATACTTACGTTTTGATTTTTAACCGCAGCTTCTGCATCAGCGGGCTTTCCTTTGTCGATTGCTTTTTTATGCTCTTTCGCTTCGCTTGGTTTTGGCGTTTGCGGGGTATCAGGGTCTTTCTTGGAAGATGCATCCGCGCTTACACCTGTGGTGGTAGTGGCACTTATGATCTTTTCTAATGTACTTCCGATCAACATTACTTTAGAGTTGTTTTTAATATTTAAAGTCTCTAATACGCTGGAATCTTCTAGTTTTCCTTTAAAACCCTTAATAATAAGCTTCTGGACTGAGGGTGGAACCTGAGTTTGGTCTTGAATTTTCTCTTTTAGATTTGCAACCGTCGAAGTGACGGGAATATTGATAGTATAGTTATTTTTTCCATGCGATATCTCCAGTGTAAGGGTGTTGTCAGACATTGTTTAGATTTTGATTGTTGCGTGCTCAACTTCAGTTCGTTGTGGAACAGTTGAATGAAGAGAAAGTGGACATTTATAACTTCTATTAATATCTCGTTCAAATTATGGCAGAAGCACCAAACACGCTCATATACAGAGGTTTACATTCCTTCCTCAACCTTTGTACAAGAATATTTTTCGGTTCTGTTAGCGTCAGGGGTGAAAAAAATATACCTGACGGAAAAGAGCCTGTAATTTTGGCAGGGTATGGATCACTTCATTAACCACGAATAATCTTGAAGCACACACCAAAATGGACTTATAGATCCAGTTATTATATATTCAATATGTAGTAAAAGACAAATCACTCCCGTTGCGGCTGTGTATTTGTTCAAAATGCCTGTGATTGGAACGATTTTAAGAATGTTGGGAGGAGTAGCAGTAACTCGGCCACAAGACAATCATGGTCAAGCTGTTAGCAGTTCTTCTGCTCTAGAATCAATGGCTAAAGTTTTGTCTAATCAAGGTAAGATTAAGGCAACATAATTTATTAACAATAAAAGGTGTTTTATGTATATTCCCAGAGGGAGTCAGTCACAACTCTCCCAGTGTATTAGATCTAAAGTCAGGTTTTGCAAGAGCGAGTTACATGGCTTTAAAAGCCAACCCTAATCTTCAAAACGTTCATGTAGTTCCTGTAGGGCTCAACTATAACGCCAAAAATCGCTTCAGATCTGATGTGTACGTAGAATTTGGACAGCCTTTAGTACTCAATCGCGAATGGGCCGAAAGATATGACACAAACCAAAAGGATGCTTTGCACGAAGTAACATCTTCCTTGAAAGTAAAATTACAAAAAGTAATTTTCCATGCCAAATCTGTAAATTGTTCTTTCTCATTCTTTTGACGTTTTCCAAAGCCTGAGGTATTAAAACTAGCACAACTGGCTCGCCAAATTGTCACCGATGATAAGAGACAAAGTCACGAAGATTATGTCAAAAGTACAAAGACGTTTGTTAACCTGTTGGAAATGGATTCCAATAAAGAAGTCTACGAATCACTTGAAGAAATGAACCGTTTATTAGAAATGATGCACCTTAGAGTGTCTGATTTTTTGGTCAAAGACAAATTAAGTTTGTCAAAAGTATTTTATCAAGCCGGCCGTATGTTATTGTCTTTACCAGGTTCTTTGTTCCACGCGCCCATCGGCATCATATCTAGTTTAGTAAGTTTGCATGTTAAAAATTAATTTTAATCATTTTATAGGTTGGCAAAAAAATTGCAGGAGGATATGACGACCAAGAAGCACATTATAAAGTGATGGTCACGATGATGCTCGTTCCTGTTTTTTACACTGGGTCAATGATTGCAAATACCATGTTGTTCAACTTTAAAACTGCTTGTGTGTTAAATCTATTTCTTGTCATGGATGGATTACTGGCTGTCAATGTTAGACCACTTAATTATAGTTTCACAATGGTTAGGAGGGTGTTTGAATTACTCTTGTTGGACAAACAAACGACCAGAAGGAATATAGCAATGTTAAAAGAAGAGCTATTAGAAAAGATCTAATAAAACACAATATTTTCGATTTTTGCTTCTCTTCTCAACCGCAATGCTTATTGTGTAAGGTTACAAAAATATTCAACAAACTGTACAGGGAGATACAACCTCCATGCATTCCTCTGTACAGGGAGATACAACCTCCTCAATTCCGCCAATTTCATTGTAACAAGCTAATATTCATAACGTCCAGAAAACACAACTCTTTTATTGTTTTGATTCTAGTTGGTGATATCACTTCTTTTCTTCGTTCATATCAGACTGTTTGGTTTTGGTCAAACGCGAACACTCGAGTTCAAGTGGTCAATCAATATTAGGCGGGTCCGACGTCCGACAGCAGGACATTTGAGTTGAAAAGTAGAAATTCAGGACCATTTGTTTTGGACGTTAAAAAGAAAATGAAGAAATTCAACATTGATGATTATGAGGTACAATTCGACCTTGTCATCAGAGAGGACCAAATACGTGACAATTTCAAACTGTTCTTAAAGCAATCGTTTGCTTCTGAGATACCAATGTTCTGCAAAACAATCTTCAAACTGAGGCAACTTGAGGACGAAGATGCTACTGTGCAATGCAAAGAGATATTTGACAAGTTTTTTGTTCCAGGAGAATACGAGCTCAACATTGATGGGTGTTTAAAGAAATCAATCAAGAATGCATTAGAGGAAAAAGACACAAAGAGAACAAGAATGCTTTTTGAACAAGTTTACCAAATCATGTATAATGACTTGAAGGACGACTGCTTCCCACGCTACATTAGAAGCCAAATGTATAAAGACTTTGCACACAAAATGGGAGAAAGTTACATTAAAAGTCTTTCAATCCACAGGTCTCAATCCCAAAACAAGGCCCTGTTATATAAACCCGAGGACTTTGACGGAAATTGCATTGACGATAAAGATGTCTCCTTTGTTACAAAACTTTGTGAAGACTCTCTAGACTGGAAGGGTGTAGGGTTCAACATTCCATTCGCAAGTGGTGCCGACCCGGATTCAAAGTTCTATCTAAGTGAAACAAATTATAGTATTGGTAGTGAAAATTATAAACTTGGAAAGATTGTTGGCCATCTTCCTTGTAGTTCATATAAAGCAATGTGTGCTGCGACTGATATAGATACGGATCAGCTACTCTCCGCAGTTTCTGTTGGCTATAAAAAGTACGATGAACACACACCCTACTCTGTACAGTGCATTGAGACAACAATAGAGGTCAATAAAATGCTTACCTATAGGAGGTCAACTAGTGTTTTTACAATAGTTTATGACACGGAAAGAAGAAGGTATCTATGTATAGCCAAGACGACAAACAATCCCATCATTGGTGGTTATCCTACTGAAATAAAAAAACATTATCCTGATATCAAGCCATACGAAACAGGTTTCCAACCAGAAAAAAGAAATGCAAAAGTAGTTAATGTGAGTTTGATAACTGCATGGGTTTTTGATCACATTTCGGAGGATAGATGTAGATTCTATAACGTGACCTTTGTTGACATCAATAGAAAGTTCCACCTGAACAATGATTTGATCTTCTACAACATATCCATGAGGAAGATCAAGAGCTTGAGGAACACAATAAACAATAAAACAAAAGAAGAAGAGAATGTCTTTACAAGGCTGCGTACATGTCTACTCAACGACTTTATAGAAAAGTACATACCCACAGGTGAGACACAGCCTGAATCATCCTTTGAAAGAAGGCGGTCAGGGCAAGGAGTCAAGACTTGGTAAAAAGCACAAATTTTGTTAATATAATAAACCTATTTATAACTTTAACACTCTTTCTTTACACATCACTCACATCCTCTCCAGATACACACGAACAAGAAAACACAAATAAAACATATAAAAATAAATTTTACAATAATATTAAAAGAAGAAGTCTTGTTGATTTTGAAAATTGCTTCTCTTCGCAGGCGACGTTCCGTTCAATAAGGATACATCAAAACTTACACTTCTATGATGGGCACGCTTGAATTTCTTCTTCCGGACTCCACCCGACGGTATCGCATCAACACCTATACCAAACATGTGTTCGCTCTTTATTAACAATTCATCAAACATGAAGGAGGCATCGTCACCAAAATCAACATTTGAGTTTTCGAACAAACTTGCAGAGGAACAAGAGTTGCTGTTGTTGATAATGTTTCTGTTAAAATCTATGAATTCTTCACCTCCTCCGAAACCCATGTCCGCGCCGATTCTGCTGTTGACACCCATCAAGTCAATGTCCACAATGTTATCTTCGTCGTCGATTGGTTCTTGTTTAATGTTCATCATGCTGTCCATCATCATCAAGCTGGTGAGGTCGTCTCCGCCGCTGTTCGCAAACTCATTCATGCTCAACTCATCATCTCCGGACAAGTCAAGTTTAAAATCTTGCCTCTGATCTTCTTCGTCGGTCGTTATGAGTGCGTGTTGTTGACGTGCTTGCATGACGATCTGATCCATGTTGAAAGGTGAACCGGAGATCATAATGTCTGGTGTTTCCAAAATTCGTCCATCGTCATTGCTTGACCGGAACTGAGAGGATTTTTGTTTACTAGGGATTGGTTTGGCTTGTGTTTCTGTCGATAATAAATTCTCCATACATGACGTGGAAGCGTACCGGCGCAATGTTCCTTGATTGTTTTGTTGTAAATGATGTTGATGATGGAAATGTTGTTGTTGTTGCTGTTGTACATGATGTTGCTGTTGGTTAATCTCTTGTTGAACGAATTGTATGGGTTTGGGTTGTTGGGCTACAATTGGACTTGTGACGACCGTTGGTGTTGGGCACGAATGGATCCTATTTGTGTTTTGGTTTGTGGTTGTCGAAGAGTTGGCTAGGAAAAAGTTGGATTGACCTGGTTGAGGTGAGTGTGTAGTGGGCGATCTTGGACTAGGTGCAGATAAAATTCTATTCAATTGTAAGGGCGGCGAAACTTTGTTGATTGCTAGTGATGGCGGCTGTTGAGGTGGTGGAGCGTAGGAAATAAATTGTTGTTGAGTGGGTGTGACTGATCTTTGTGCTGTTGGAGATAATACAGTAGGTGTGCTTGCATTAGAGTTTGGACTTGTAAGAGTCAATCCTCCGAAACCAATTGCGGTTGGACTTGGTGGAACTGAAGAAGTCAACTTGAACTGAGAGTGATATTGATTTTGATGGGCAAGTGAGCTGAGTTGTAACATGCTCGTACTCGTCGTTAATGTAGGAGGTACAAATTGTTGCATTTGTGGTTGAAGGTTCAAATGATACGTCCCATGAATAGCATCATTTCCAAGTTGTGTGTTGGCGACGCCTTGCTCGGTAAATTGATAAAAGGCAGTGTCGCTCAATGAACGTGTGTGACCTTTTGCGTCAGGACGTGTCCTTCTCTGCTTCCTTTGGCTTTTATTGCTTCCCTTCTTCTTTCTTGCCATCAAAGAGTTGAAGTGATTCTTGCAAGCATTGTCCGTCCTTCCTGGTAACATTTTGCTAATCTCCGCCCATTTATTTCCCATCTGCTCTTGGCTCTCTAATAATGTCTTTTCTTCTTCTTCACTCCAAGGCTCCTTTTTAATGTTTGGATTCAAGTGGTTATACCACCTCTCTCTGCATTGTTTCCCTATTCTTCCTGGTAGGTGGGACGCAATCATGCTCCAGTTCTCTGCTCCGTAAGCTTGTACTAGCTTCACGATGGATTCATCTTCATCTTTGGTCCATGGACCCTTGACCAAGTTGGGATTAAGTACTTTTTGCCATCTATGGAGACACTGAACGCTCGTTCTATTATTTAACATCTCGGCTATTTTCTTCCAATTCTTGCCTCCATGAGTATTGACAGCCTCTCTGAGAGCTTCATCTTCTTCCTCTGTCCAACCTCCTTTTCGACTACGTCTGACTGGACCTGTCCTTCGAATGGTGGCATTACTATTGCTCGACCTCTTTCTTCGTTCGTCCAGGCCGAGTTGGTCGTCGTCGTCTAGATTTTCTTCGTCCTCTTCATCATCGTAATCTTCATTTAATAATGCATCGTCGTCTTGCTCGTCATCTCCCTGGGGACTTTGTTGCTGCTCCTTAAATGGTTGCTGGTATTTGGCCGCTATCGTAATATTATGTGGAGCAGCATTTGAGAACATTGCTGGCGGTTGATGATTAAAGGTTGTGGTTTGGGGCACATTTATTTCAAACATCCCCTTATGGTTATATAAATGTTCTTCTACTGTGTGCTCGAAAAAGTGGAGTAATTATCTGTACAATAAATACAAGTGTTCGTGTCAGTACCAGATTTTGGGCCGTCGTAACAGAACCGAATTTTTCTCAAATTGAGTGGGACAGCCAATCAAAGATTCCCTGACATAAAAACAAAGGAAGAAGGTCGGTTCGCATGAAAAGCAATAGCATGAACAACGAAGAAATATAGGAACGAAATATAATAACTCGGGAGTTTTAACTTTCTCGAGGAAGTGGTTATGTTGAATGTATAGCAATACTCATGTATGTTTATTCCCTTGAAGATTAAACAAAAAGCTCAGAAGATTGTTCATTTTAACGGAAAAAGTTACTCAAAAACAATAGGAGCACAATCTATTTCAGGAAATTCTAATTCATTCGCAAACTTTCGTTAATGTTAGTAATGCAAGAAGTACTTTGTTTTCAAAATTGTTATATTGTTACATTTTCAATTATTCTTTGTTTTCTTTGAGAACATCCAACTCATCCAAAACATTCTTCTCATCAAGATATCCGACTTGGTCATCAACAGAATCACTCAATAATGAAATTGTTCTACCTAATTCATCTTGAGCCTTTGTCAACATCTCAATAATGGCATCTCTATCATGTTCTCCCTTATATGTTGGAGATTTCAATATGTAATCCATCATACCCTTGATCCTCCAAGCCTTTTGCCTTGAGAAATCCAAGAATGAAGTTGCTATTGGGTCTCCGTGACGGAAGATTGAATATCTTGTATAGTCCTCAGCGAATATGTTTCTTCTCATGTATGTATTGACGAAGCTCACTCTCTTTGTCTCAATGGGAGAGCTCTTAACTTCAGTCACATGATGAAGCATCAAACAGCCTTGCATGAACAAGGCCCATCCCTTTCCTGGGTACTTGATAGTTAGGACTTCATCACCTTCCTTTAATTGGCCATTATTCTCTTTTAGGAGTCTTTTGGCAGTATCTGGGTCACGAAGTGCTATTTGGAAATCTCCTCCAACCATACCATCTGTGTCACTAAGCATTATAACTAGAGCGTAGTCCCCACTATCAACGTGCCATTGATCGACTGGTCTACCAGTACCAATCTCTCCTACATTTACATGGCCTCTATTCATTATCATACCGTGCGATGTGAGCAGTTCACCTGCCATAGTAGAAACCAAAGAGTTCACTCTCTCATCCTCTGTGAGATCCCTTACAAAGTCACTAACGTGTGTGAGACCTCTTAGGACTAGTGCACCTCTGTTGTATGATTTACGGACGTATTGGTGACTGGTTGCCAGTTCTGTTATTCTTCTCAATGTATTGGCTCCTTCAAGACTTAGAAGCTTGAATGGACTAGTAAGTGCCAATGGAGCGTTCGTGTTATATTTTTTGTTTTCGATGTCACTAAGGTGCTGTTTGAATGGTTTCTTAACAAAGTTTGTGTCTATAACGAACTCAGGTTCTTGGTAGTCTAGATGTACACTTGCTTTGAAGCTCTCGCCATAGTCACAGTCCTCATAACCTTCTGGGTGCTCGCATGTGGGGTAAGGGAAGGACTCTGTGTTGAAAATCGCCTTGGACATGATAAATTTGTTTCCGATTGTGCTCAGGATATCAATTTATGTTTACTTGTTGGCACTGTTTTGAGTGAAGTCTAATGATGACATTGACAATATCCATTTAGTGAATTGATACACATTGGGTACTATGGATAATTTATTCAAACATGCTTTTCAATTCTGTCCTATCATTTCCCAATATAGCCCGGTCTTTTACCTTAAGGGGAATCAAGCTAGATAAGAATAAATTGCCTGAAATTCGTTATCATCAATGTCGAGGAAGATTCACCCATACACGTGGTAAAGTGGACAGCAGTAGATTCCATTACAACTACCGTGGTGCATATTGTACCAAACAGGGTGTGTATAATTGCTGGATAGGAATTAAACAAATAATTGAATCGGACTCTTCCATTTGCTTTCGATTGTTGTAACACGGTTGTCTAAATACCATGCAAACAATTCATAAAAGACAGGGATGTTATACAAATTACCGTTTTTGAGGAAGTTATCTCTTGCACGATATTCGTTTTTGGACTTGATTGCTGCAAAAATGTTAAAACTGAAACTTGGCGAAAAAAAGCATCAACTTCTTCGCATGGGATCAGAAGTGGAGTTGAATAGATGGACACTTCTTACAGATAGAATCTTTAATGGAACGTCAAAATGTTCTCTTGAGAGGACAGAAGATAACACAGGTACTCGAATACAAAACGTGTGTTTTATTAAATGGTAAAAGTGATATTTAGTGGCCGACTAGCGGAAGTATCAAATGGAGAAGAAACTGTTCAATCCTTCACTCGAGCTTGGATTATTGTAAGTCCCTTGTAGACCTCATTCTAAATCGTATAGTATCAATTTTTTACACAAGATATGAGCGACTTTGTTGGTGTAAAAATCAAATATAGAATTTCCTCAATAAAAGATGTTAGGAATTTTCAATTCCAAGTATTAACAAAAAACTTCATTGGTGACACATTCTTTTTTGCTACTTTTGTCGACAGAAAGTCAGAGGATAGCTTCGGAGAGTGGAAGCAAGTGAACATACCCTTTGATGTTCTGAGATTGAACAGTTTTGGCAGCGAGAACAGAGCTTTATGGGGGGACAGAGTAAGTTCACTTGAGTACGTTGAAGCGATAGGAATTGGAGTTAGTGACTTTTATGCTGGTGATTTTAGAATAGAAATTAGCAGCATTGAAGCATACTCAGATCCAGACGACGATAGCCAAGTATGTATTTGCTAACTACATTAATTGTTAACTTTTTATGTAGGGATGGGAGCCTATAAAGGTCAAGTATTTGGAAGCAAACAGATCTGACGATGTTCACGATTCACAGGACGTTAACCAAAAGAAACAAAAACAAAAGACATACTTTGAATAATGACTACATTAATTTTACCACTCAACTCCTGTCAAAGATGTGTGAAAATAAATTTTAAATGTTTAAAAGTGTATTTTTATTTAATGTTTTGAGGTAGGTCCCACCCACTACCATCACCCTTATTAATCTTAATCAATTTTGGCATTTTTAATCTGTGTAATATCTGTCACCAAAGTCACCTAACCCTGGCACAATGAAGTTTTTGTCGTTCAAGCCCTTGATATATGAGTGATTAGTTTATGAGTGCGATTAATCATGCTTACCTTGTCAATGAAGGATGTGACCACTCTGAGTTGTGGGAAAGTATCTCGGAAGTGTTTAATACCTTCAGGACTTGAGATCAAGTTTAAGAATATAATTCTCTCCTCTGATACTCCACGTTTTTTTAGTACCTCAACAGCCTTGATAGCACTGCCTCCAGTTGCCAACATTGGATCCAATAAGAATACCCATCTGTCAGCAATATCCTCCGGTAGTTTGGAGTAATATAGCTTGGCCTCACTAGTCTCCTCATCTCTTTGAATTAGAATTTTTCCAATTCTGACAGAGCGACAGCAGTCTCTTAGACCCTGTTCCATTGATTCTCCAGCTCTCATCACAGAAACACCACAAATTTTCCCTTCAAATTGAACACCTGTGTAGGTATTTCCAGTGTAGGTATCAACCGTTACTTCGGTCACAGGTAGATAATTTAGACCAGCTTCTACAAGAAGACGAATGATTCTATCAGAGTAGAAGATAAAGTCACCTCTTTTTGTCTCCTTTGATCGAATTTTGGTGAGTAGAGCGATGAGTTGGTTCGTCTGTCTCAAAACTAAAACATTATCGTATGGTGATGGGACACTAAGCTCTGAATTTGTGTTGGAGGGTGTGTCGTCTGAGTCCATGCTGAAAATTACAATATAATTTTAACCTATCACTGAAGAAATTACAATGGCGTGAGTACATCCCCCGAACTTACTGTATTCGTAAACGATGAAGCAGGGTGCAGAAGTTAGAGACTATGGCGGGTCTATATTTCAATTTGATATCTCCTCAGATATTTGCTCATCCCTTGAAATGTCGCTACTACCGATCATAAACGAACCTCAGAATCCACCCCTGATAAAGCATTTTAATGCGGGAATAGTTTTAAACAATACATTCCCCTCCTTGTATATGTTTATCAAGCGCTGTCTTGTACCTTTATCAAAAAGATTGTTTCCAGAATGTCCATCAGGAATAGACCCAGATGATATATTGTGCCTGATTGCCCTTAAGAATTCTCAAAGAATAAATTCACACGCACAAGAAGAAGACGGAACAGATTGGCACTTCGACGACTCCGTAGTTACTTTCAACATTTGCCTAGGGTATGATTTTAGGGGAGGAAATTTGTCATTCGAGACTAACTCCAAGACGACAGAAGTAGAGCAGAGAAAGGGAAGCGTTACTGCTCATTTAGGAAAAACGAACCATTGTGCATATAAAATCACAGATGGTAGTAGGATGAATATCATTCTATGGTGTGTCCCCAAACAAAATTCATACACAAAATCTAATTTCTACAATACTGTGTACAGACATTATCTTCAGAAACAATACGAGACAGGAAATGTTGCATTTGAAGAACCAAACGTTGACAGGTACTTGAGACTACAAAAGATACCGGATGTAAAATTACCATTTTGTGGGAAGATGTTAACGGGTGTTGAAGTCATAAGTATTTTACAATATTTGACACCCTTTGAGTTATGTACACTTGAGTGTTTAAGCAAGGAATGGAAAAAGATTTTGAATCAAGGAATAGGTTCTAGGATGTGGAAGGATTTGTATCAAGCTAAGAATTATAAGTTGAAAGTAGGAGGAAGAACTGTGAATTGGAAAGAATGCTACCGAATGGTTGTTGAGAATGTACAAGAATAAAGTTTGATTATTTGTTCTTTAATTATAATTTAGACTTGTATTCGCCACTACGGTATCCGTATCCGAATAAAAACTTGATTTTTTCTTCATCAAAGTTCCCATGTATTGTCATCACATCATGCACAACAACATGGTTGACTTGCTTGACAACATCAAAGTCTGGAATTTTTATTTTGTTTTTTGTTCTAGTACACGCACAATAAGCGCTGCATACTTTGACAAGCAAGTTTTCGTACTCTTTTCTTGATACTGTTTTGTTATTAACGAATAGGACTACTTTGTTGGTGGATAAGAAACAATAGGTCAAGTAAACAGGACCGTTCACTACAAACAAATTCTGTAGCAACTCAACATCTATACAACCATGGTTAAGGATCCCAATTGAAATTTTAATTAACTTACCTAATTTTTGATTACATAAATCTCTGATACAGTATTTTGGAGTCAGAGTATTATGATGGACCACAACGTCATCAAGTACAATTTTTTCATGATACTTTATATTTATATTGTTTTCCCTTTCTTTTAAAACACTTTTGATTTGACCATTTTTATTTGCTTCAATAAATTTATATTGATAATCTAAATCTTGAAGATTTTTGCTCTCATTTGTGAGTTCAATTCTCGCATTGAGAAAATCTTCAATATTAGAAAAAGTAACTACATCAATGACTTTTGGAATTATGCTTTCTAACTCTTGTAACAAAGCACCAAATAACTCCTTTTCATCCTGAGACAACTCAAAAGAATCATTCTCTTTTTCTTGCTTGTTTTGTAATGCTCTAAGCACTTGTTTATAAAAATTTGTTTCGCTCTAATTTGGAATGTAAATGTTGTTTAAAGATAAATTACTTACTTGTAGCAATTTGAGTTTTTGCAAAGAGGATTTGACTTCGCTTGGCATATCCCAACGCGATTCATCTTGTAAGTTTATTTTGTCATCAGAAATTATTTTGTTATTATTATTATTTAGAATGCACTCATGAGGGGTGTTGTTAGAATTAACTTCAACAGTTCCATCATTCTGTGTAGTGATATTCCAGCCCATGTCGAAATTGTTGTATATAGTGTTTGGAGCATACTTGGACATGTCAATACAGTTTAGTGGAGATAGGGTATTAAAACTATGTGTAATATGGAACCATTTACATTTGTGTTTGGAGTAATGAGGAGGTGTGGGTCCAACAGATATAATTCCAGTCAAATTGTGACCAGTTGATGTTTTATTAACTGTACTTCTAATGTACTGTAACATTTTACTTTGAAGTAATCCCTCTTTACCAATCAAGCCGCTATATGAGAAATCTAATGAACTAGGATCAGATCTCTCCAATACAGTTTCACTTTTTACAACATTTGATCTCCTAAATTCGCTCTTTAGACATTTTAAAGTATCGGCAGTATTAGCTATTAGAACAGCTGGTTGTTTATTTATTATGTGATCATGAATGTTTGATGGATTTGTTACCATGAAGGACAGATTTAACTTGATGCAGAACAAAACAAAAAAATAAAAGGTAGGATGGTTGGATGGTAGTCCAATCAAAATTTGAATGGATGGTTCGCTCTTTACACGATTAATTAACTCCTCCATACATTGTTGAAGTTTTACAAATAAAAAATCTAGTTCTTCATGCAGAACTGCTCTAAACAACCCATCAGGACAATGTTTTATATATGCAATGGTTTTCCCTCCATCATTCTTGTTCCAAGACATACTTTTTTCGTAAGCACCTCTTCTTGCCTGCTCTAAATCATCATCTGTTACTCCCTTGCCGCTCACAATAAACTCTTTAAATTTTAACACTTTTTTAGATATAGGTAGGTAATCATACATAGCGGAGTCAAAACGAGCAACTGTACTTGCAGCGACAGTAGGTTTCAAGATCTGACTGATGGGGTCAGATTTAACTGCACTACCCTTCATAGGTAAATTTGTGGGCATAGGTTCGTTATGGCCACAATATATTACATTTTTGACAAGTGTAGGGTTGTTTGACAAATGATTAGATAGTTGAGTCGTTTGAAAGTCATTGTTGCTACATACATATGAAACATCAAACTGGTTTAGTGCCGCCACAGGATCCTCACAAATCACGAAAGGAACTCCACTTATTAGAGAAAAACAAGCAAATAACAAGAACTGATGTGGTGCAGAACATTGGTCCGCTGGTTGACTCAACAACAAACATTCATTTTGTTGGACATCATCCAATAAATACAATAATCTGTACACTTTATCAAGAAACTGCTCGGAAGTAAATTCAATATAACGATTTGTGGCATCATCATAAAAACACGCAAAACAATTATTTGAGTGGACAGATTGATACGATCTTGTCAAGTATTTAGATTGAAAATTATTTAACCGATCGTCACCAACAATTAAAATATCTTTTTCCTTATCTTTATGTTTATATTTTGGCAGCTGAACAAAAGGTTCTTTATTACTGGGTCTTATAGCAGGATAAAATATTTTATTCATCTCACTTTGTGTCAAAGGAGGTACAAATGTAGTTCTTGCATGATACATTGCTAGTGTGGGTAACGCACCTCCCAAATCAAGACTAGGAGCTTTTCCTTGCTTTACTCTATCTCTAAAGTCCTGCAGTATCATTTCTCTCAAGGGAGGAAACTCATCCACGCGATCCCCGTAATGGTATGTATCTTTTTCGCTTCTTCGCTCTACTGGTACGAATAGGCCCTTGTAAGGCTGAATGGGATATTTAATCAACTTTGATGTAATTTTTTAATTAGTTACCTGAATTGATTTTGTTGCTTCGGAGGCCCAATAATGTGAATATTGTTTGTAGAATTTAATGTAATATCTTGAATCCACCTTGCACGGTTAGATTAGACTAAAAATTGTACTTACGAGATATTTGTAAAAGTTTTGCAACATCATTGCTCTTTCGGGTTTGCTTGGGATTTGCGAAAGATTTTTGATTCCTTCGACGTGTTTGAAATAATTTTTGAATTTGTTCATGTAGCTTTCCGCTTGTTGAAGCGCTCTGTCTGCATCCGTTAATTCTTCATCTCGTTCACCACGATATTTTTCAATGTCTTTCGGTGTTGGTTTTTCTTCATCATAAATCAATCGAATGGGTCCCTGAAGAGTGTGAAAAGAATTAAAATTAGTGAAGCATACATACGCTCATCTCGTGATCGCTTGGGTCAATGTTTTTCTTGTTCTTATTAAATAGTCCAAGCAGGTCATGCTGTGATTTCAAGTGGTCAGAGTACTCACGACGAGATTGGTCGAATCTTCTTGTCCCAGATTTTTCCTCTTCACCAGAGACCAAATCATTAATGTATCTTTGGTAATTGGTTTGTCCAACTTTCTGAATGTCTTTATTTTTGTTTAGTGCAACATTAGTGAGGACGAGTTGTTCAGGGCTATCTGAATATTCAAAATCCATTGTGTCGTTGACCCGCTGTTTTCTTGATAATTCACGAACGTCGGCATTGTTGTTCATTGCGTCAGGTCCGATTGCATTAGCTAATACTGAGAATACTTGATCAACAGTCACTTGGTCATATCCGCTCTGCTCGTGTATATACCTTACAATCCTCTGAGCGGCCCGCAGAGGCAGTGTCTCCAGGGCTTCTTCCTCCCTACTTGACATTTGTAAAGTAATCTAACAAAAAATAAATAAAGGGAACAAATCGAAACTGTGCATGCCTGTTGTGCGTTCGAAAATTTTCGCAAAAGTTACCACAACATAGATGGTGGTTATAGTAAACAAGAGAAAAACAAAGTACTTCTTAAAATTAAATTATATTTTTCTTGTCCAATGATCAACTAAATCCATTTCAGTTTGTTTCTCCACAGCACCTCTCAGCTCTCCACCAACAACTATCGAATCCATTACAATCAACTTTTCAATATCACTGCTCAAGCGACTACCACTAGAAACTTGGTTTTGTAGCATCCACAGATCAGAATCATATTCTGGTATTTTGACCTTTAGATTACTTTCATTGACCAAGAACGATTGGTTCAACAAATCTCTTGCTCTCTTGTTATCCTCTTCTATTCTGTTCAAAAAGACCTCCATATAAGATCCCATTTCATAATCATAGTCATTAAACACATGTTCCGCTACAGACTGCGTTTGTACTTCCTGGTCAACTTCATGACGGGAAGGTATTGACAGAGTGTCAACTTTTGAATTGAACGTGACGGATCTTTTACTACCAACAGGAGAACCAGAAGTTTTATTCGACTCTTTTGTTACATTCACGTCATTGGTCAAGTGGTCAACTTTAGAAATTTCGCTCACTCTAGGTTTCACCAATTCGGAATTAGTAGAGGAGGCAACAGTTGGTTTAGGTTGGATTGATGACAAATTTAATTTCGGACGAATGACAGGATTAGACAAGCGCTTTACTCTCTTCTTCATTGTATATTCACGCCAAGCAAATAAATAAGAACGAGCGTTGCGCTTTACGCGCTGTAATTCCTTTTCCTTTTTTATTTTATTACATTTTAATTTCCACATTATCAAAAATTGTTTCTTGATGTTTTGATTCTTTTTTAATATCAAATACTCTAATTTCCTTCTCTTCAAGTACAAACCATACCAAGTACTAAATGCATTTTTACAATTCATCAAGTCAACCTGCTTCTTGATTTGATTTTCGAATTGATTTTGAACCAATTGATTTCTAACAATTAATTTCAAATTTAAAACTAGAAACTTACTTGTGATTCAATTTCCATTTTAAAAATGAATTCTTTAAAATGACGAAATTATTTTTGTTTTGAACAAATTGCATTTTGTTCTTCATGAGTTGATTCATGCGAGCGGCATTCTTCCAAATCAAAAAAGAATTTAATAATTGAGAATCATAATTCTTGATTATAATTTCATTTTCTAATACTTGTTAATTTTCTAATTTTGTATCCAATTTTGGTATCCATTTTGTTAAAGTATGTCTTTTTCTAATAAATGTTTGTAATGTCACAATGGCATCATACTCAATACTATTCTTAT
>JAOPGA020000864.1:0-12452 GCA_026419775.2 Acrasis kona
CACTACCTTGGACTATCTCGACTTTAAAGCTGTATTCGATACATTATAAGGCACCCTGTGTGCGATTTTGGAGACATTTGGAGTAAAAAAATCAGTTCGACAAAACCGGAAAATTCAGAATCAACATTTTTTGAAAATAAGGTAAGGGCATTGATAAGTACTGTGTAGTAACTAACTTGTGAAGCGCGCATAGTGTTTGCTCAAAGTGCAATGTTGACATGTGATGGAAAAATGCATCTGTACCTGAGTTGACTACAACACTACCTTGGACTATCTCGACTTTAAGGCTGTATTCGATACATTATAAGGCACCCTGTGTGCGATTTTGGAAACATTTGGAGTAAAAAAATCAGTTTGACAAAACCGGAAAATTCAGAATCAACATTTTTCGAAAATGAGGTAAGAACATTGATAGATGCTGTCTAACAACTAACCTGTAGGGCGCGCATAGTATATGCTCAAAATTTAATGTCGACATGTGATGAAAAAATGCATTTGCACCTAAGTTAACCACAACACTACCTTGGACTATCTCGACTTTAAAACTGTATTCGAAACACTATAAAGTACCCTGCGTGCGATTTTGAAGACATTTGAAGTAAAAAAATCAGTTTGTTAAAATCGGAAAATTTAGAATCAACATTTTTCGAAAATAAGCTATTTTCTATATGCTTAATCTTTTGATTGTTGTGCATGGCTCTTTTATAGAAAAATAATGCAATTCATGCACTCTCAGTTGGCACTAAAGAAGTTAACTGTTTTGATTCTATATAATACTTGAAAATCTTGCTATACTTTAACCTGTTTCAAAGTTAAATTTTTAAATACTCTAAAATCTGGCTGCTTCACTGCCATCTTCCATCAAAAAATGATCTAATTCAATCCTTTTGGCCTCTCAGTGGGCACTCAAGAATCTGGCTGCTACGCTGCCATCTTCTATCGAAAAATGATCTAATTCAAGCCTCTCAGTATCATTTAGTGGGCACTCAGGAATTTGGCTGCTACGCTGCCATCTTCCATCGATATATATTATAATTCAAGCCTCCTTGGCCATGCTCAGGAATCTGGCTGCTACGCTGCCATCTTTCATCGATAAATATGTAATTCAAGCTTCCTTGAGTGTCTTCAGAAATCTGGCTGCTGTGCTGTCATCTTCCATCAATAAATATAATGATTCAGGCCTCTTTGAGTGCCCTCAGGAATCTAGCTGCTACGCTGCCATCTTTTATTGATATATATTATGATTCAGGCCTCCTTGGCCATGCTCAGGAACCTGGCTGCTGCGCGCCATCTTTCATCAAAAAACACAGTGATTCAAGCACAATATTATTTTAAATAAATTGTTTATTAAGATTTGAAAATCCAAATAACTTGAAACTCAAAACCCAAATGACTTAAAACTTGAAACCCAAATACCTTGTATCAAACCCAAATTTTAAAAATTCAAAATTATGTTTTTTTAGCATCAAAGTCCAATAACTCGCTCAATAATAGTCCAAATTGAACGCTTTCACAGCCAACTTGGAGGGGGGGGAGGGGGGGACCAGTCGGGGTCAACCCAAACCAGCCAGCCTCCTATTTACCCCCAACGGCAACTTACATTACAACCGAAACCTGAGTTGATGATAGTTGACCACATTTTGTAACAAATTTCACAATAAAAACTCTGTAACGCGTCTGACGAGACTAGTTGCCTGCTAGTTGAAACAGAGGTTGTTTTTATAAATTGAGTTGTTACTATACTGGCTCAGCACTTCGTGCTTCGCAAAAGAATATGAAAGAAGGTCAACAGTCGTTATGATTTATGAAACCCTGAAGCGTACTATTCAAGCAAGCCGATGCTGCCTCTTATACCGGCACTCATCCCTTTGAGGATTTTGACGTGCACGTGGATACGGTATAACCCTCCGTTCGTTTATGTTAGTGTTTAGCAACAACATGCCTCAAGAGTATTTTCCAGCACTTCGGAATACAGCCGACTACTTTTTGGAGAAAGTGTGTATGCTCCGTACCTTTGATTGAAGATGAATTCCCTCTGCCTCGGTGGACTTGTCGGCGTGATGCATTGGCCCATCGGTTGATGGTATTGCACCCGGCTCTTGGTTCTATTGCTATAAACACTTGCGATAGGCCATCATTCATGGTTTTCGACAGATGTCGAATGGTACACATACATTTTGGATTAATACTCGGTATTAATGAAGGTGTGCTCTACTTGTAGGGATGATGCATCATTGCTTAGGAACCATTCGATGCGGACCGAACGTTACATTAGGTCTTAAGACTAGGTTTTACGTAAACTTACTTTCGACTCTATGGTGGCACACGAAGTCTTARCTACTGCTTCTACTTTATTTTTGGCTACATTATCTACGGTAATGGGACATTTGGGATCTTCATTTGACTCGGTCCAACAGAATTTAATTCTTCGAGACCAGTACCTTCGAAAGTCATTTGATTGTGATGTCTAGTTCACAACGTCACCCCTCTTGTCATATAACTATTGCTGTCCGCGGACTATCATTTTCGCACTCAAGGTGCAGAGTATGGAGATGAGAAAGAGAATTGAAGAAGGTCTTGGAATAATTATTGGAAATCTTTATTGCCGGTCACCCGACTGGTACAGTATCGAGGAACGATTCATAAGAAGGTTAGATTTGGATGATTTACAGATTGGAATGAAGCATTGCAGCCGGTCGGACATGAATTTGTCGCTTCCACTAGGTGAATACCGCTGACCAGTCGACATCATTAGGTTACTTTTTATGCATATGACAAGAGGGGACCCAAACCAGCCAGCCTCCTATTTACCCCCAACGGCAACTTACATTACAACCGAAACCTGAGTTGATGATAGTTGACCACATTTTGTAACAAATTTCACAATAAAAACTCTGTAACGCGTCTGACGAGACTAGTTGCCTGCTAGTTGAAACAGAGGTTGTTTTTATAAATTGAGTTGTTACTATACTGGCTCAGCACTTCGTGCTTCGCAAAAGAATATGAAAGAAGGTCAACAGTCGTTATGATTTATGAAACCCCAGAACCCCAAAGGCAAAACCAAAGCCCACATCCACCACCAACTAGTTCCATGGCCACTGACTCGGAGAGCAGTGCCCAAAATCACATGGCACCAGTCAACCTCACTGGAGATGTTAATACTAACACCAATTCTTATAGCGCACGGAGTGCTCTTGGTACGTGTGACGCTTCACGTCACACACAGAATGTACAGGAGTTGAGTGATGAGTTAGACCCTGATGATGCCAATATGGATACGATGGATGATGAGCCATTACAATGAACACGGAAATAGTGCTTCGCACTATTCCCACCAAGTAATGAATGTATTGGTTTATTTTTCCAACTGCTACGCAGTTGTTTTTTTTTTTTTGAAGAGAACACACGTGTATATTACAATAAAGACTCTGTCAACTGGATCGCCTGCGGCGATTTGGATTTTTATCTAGAAATTAAGAGTTCACTTCACTAGTCGCTACCGCTCCGACAAAGTCAAACACTCTCTTCACCACAAGTCTCATAACCATCGCTCACTTCGTTCGCGATATTGTAGAAAACCCACCTAAACCCAAACCCAAGCGGTTTTCTAATATATTCATTCTCACTGTCATTAACAGCTTGACTGATTTCTAACGAAGTCTCTTCTTCATTATACGACTTTACTCGCTTGCTTCTACGCTGCCTGATACCGTGAGTTGAATCATGCGAAGAATCATTTATTTCTATAACATCACTCAATGGACTTAAACTTCTTCTTCTTTTTAGTGGATCTAATTCAGTCAATAACATATTAAATATAAGACATACTAGATTTAGGAGCAACATCATCATCGGACATAACAATAGGTGATTTAGAATCATTTTGAGACTCTTTTAACTCATCATTTGCTTTTTCATCAACAACTCCACCCGGTGATTGTGGTGATTCTACATCATTGAATCCACCTGGCGATTGTGGTGATTCTACACCATTGAATCCACCTGGCGATTGTGGTGATTCTACACCATTGAATCCACTTGGCGATTGCGGTGAAGTTTGATGCTTTGAATTTGCAGACAAATGACAATTAGATGCGCTTGGGGGAGATAGATCCAAAGGAGTCAAGGGTGGTGATGTATACTCTGGTGCACTATTGCTAGGTGACAATGGAAGCTTGAGCTGGGTTGGTGTTGATGATTGTGGAGGTTGATAAGTTGTTGTTGGAGAAGTATTTGTTGTACAACTTAATTTGAGTGAAGGTTGAGTAGTTGTTGGATTAGTGGCATCAGTATTGATTAACGATTGATTGATCAATAAAGAAGACGGACTAGATGGCTTGACTGATGTAGGAGATAAACTCTCGGTATGTGCGACTGGTGGAGATGTTGCAGTTTGAGGGCATAACAATGTCACAGGTTGGGTGTCTGTTGAATGCATCACATTTTGTACAGATGATGATGATGAATCGCTTATGTGGAATTGACTTGTGTCTGATGATAACTGAGATGATGGTTTAAAATCTTCATCAGAACTATCATCACCTCGGCTATGCAGCTTAGTTTTTAATTGACCATCACCATCTTGGTCACCTTTATTATTGGCATTGCCTTTATCATCGACTTCATTAACATCGTTTCCATGGCTGTCAATGTTGCCATGGTCTTCGCTGACGTTATCATCGCCATTGTCATTGTCATTGTTAACATTGTCATCGTTGACATCGTTACCATGGTTACCATCATTGCCATTGTCATCACTGACGTGGTCACCTCCATTTTTTTCGTTGTCGTCGTCATCGTTGTTGTTGCTATGATTGTCGTTGTCGTCATCATCGTCGTTGTTGTCATCATCGTCGTTGTTGTTGTCGTCATCAACATCGTTGTCATCGTCGTCGTTGTAGTCATCGTCGTCGTCGTCGTCGTCCTGATTGTCGTCGTCCACACCAACGTCGTCGTCGTCATCGTCGTTGTCGTTATCATCGTTGTCGTCGTCATCGTCGTCATCGCCATCGCCATCACCATGGTTGTCATTGTCGTCGTCATCGCCATCACCATGGTTGTCATTGTCTTTGGCGTCATCATCATCGCAATTATTAGCTCCGATTTTCTTTGCAAACTCTGCAATGTCATCCTTATCCTTTACTTGTTCTTTTTGAATGTTATCAGGAGTGACTTTGAATTTCTTAGCCAAGTTCCCATTACTTTTGAAGGCCGTCTTGAAGGCTTTTCATATTCTTTATTATGATAGTGGGCCTAATGGATGTAAGAAGCAATTTCGGGTATTGTTTAATCAATTCATATATATGTATCAAGGTGTAGAATTCGGATTTGTTTGCAAGGCCACCAGTAAACTTAAGAATAAGTTGATCAGCTTTTCTACTGACATTTCTTTTGAATAAATAACTGATCTTATCAGCATGTGACAGCGACTTGAACCAAGCATATGTTGCACCTCTCAAGTAATACCACTTTAATGACGTGTCTTCTTCGGCAATACTGATTCTTGTGGATTTAGTTCCGATGCCTTGAATTAAATTGAACGTTTCTTGGTTGTTCTTTGCTTTGGCAATTGTATTCGTTTGATGCATGATGTTGTGAATCGAGAATTCGGTTGAAAGTGGTGTACTTATTTTCAACTTGGCTAAATACTGCATGGCATTAAAAGGCGGTTCAATTGAATTATGTGAACGAGATTTGCGTCCACCTTTTGAACGTCCTGGCTTAGACTTTTTAGCATGCTGTGTAGTATTTAAATATAATGCATCTCTTGCATCATCTTCTGATTCCGATTCGGGCTCATCTAATTCCTTTGTCCCTTTCGGAAAAACATCATGATAAATTTGTTTGACGTCACTATTCCACTCCTCTTCGTTCTCTTTCTCATGTTCCTTCATTTCCGAACCTATCCATCCCTTCCATTGTTTCAACATTGTGACATTTGCATTTTGTAATGTTGTCCCCATACTCTTAAATGTTTGCACATCACCTGCCTTTTCCAATATTGCGATGCATTTCTCTTCATCGTTTACGACCTTCAAAGCGAGATATGCAAAGTGATTCATCATGCGATAAACATATTCTGCGCTTGTCTTCAAACAATTAAAATAATCTAATACGATAACTTACTAGTTCAGATACTTTCTTATTGGTGGTATATGGGCTCATGTATGAATGGGTAGGTATATGGTCGCTCAGTGTGTAAGTTTGCTGCTTTTTTGTAAAATGTTCAATTAAAACAATGCAGGAAACAATATCCGCTGAAGGCTATATCTGCCCATTCGCTGTTTTAAACGATGAAAGGAGCAAGAATTGTCGCTTCTTTTATAAAACCCCACGCGAATACGAGTGCCACAAATTTGCTTGTCCATTTGTATTATTCCACGACATGCGAGACAAGGCGAATAAAAAGATAAACCTTCACCTCTCGAATTATCAAAACGCAATGCATCCACATCATTTAACAGGACGGGACATTGAACGCAATAAAGGCCTTTTGACGGAAGTGAATAAGGCTGCACTTGAGCGGCAGCATGACAACAACACGATGTATATTGCAGCGGACGATGACACGTTAGTATCGCGATCAAGGAAAGCAGACATGAACATCATTGATTTACACCCCGAGCATGGACTCCAGGTCACGTCGAGAAATATCTTTGACAATATACGCGGTCATCTGGAGAACATTAGAATCAAGCTTTGCGACACTTATGAAGAAGACACGATGTTATCAAAAACCGATGCCATCAAGACAATCCTTTTGTTGTTACAAAATCCAGACAGTCTTGATCACAAAATAACGAACAACCAGGCACTGCAAACTCAAAAGACCTTCAGTGTTCCATCGTTCGTTACAGCTTGGAACACCCACATCTTTTCTAAAAATCATAACCAGAAAAGATTGCAACCAGCACTCACTTGTTACCCAAATAGAGTAAAGGAAGACGCGAGCGTAGAGTTGCAGAAAGTGTTCCAAGAGTGGATAACAAGCTCTAAGATTGTACCGAACCACAAAGATGATTTCGAATTCACTTATGATACCTTCATAAGCACAAAAGGATGTTTCACTGATGCGCACTATGATCCGTTGACAGCCTATACTGTCAGCCGAATGAGGGCAGGGTGCAAATTGTTTATTCAATGGAATAATTCAATTGAAAACCTGTCAAAGTTTATCAAGATGCCAACTAAACACTATAACTCAAACAATAAGTATGTATGGTGTTTTAATAATTTAAGCAATCCTACCGCAACTCTGTACCGTGCTGGAGATCAAGTAAGAATCGATGCAAATACGATCCATTGTGTGTTCACATTAGAAAACTCGATTCTCACTGGATGCATGTTTTTGGATCACACATTATCTTTCGAAGATGTTCGATCACAACTGCATAACCTTCAACAGATACCTGTACACAAAAACTCAAATCAGCACACAATATTCAAGACAGACATTCAAGGAGCTGCAAAGATTTGGGTTGATCATGGTAACTTCTCAGAACAACAAAAAGCCACCATAATAAACGAATTTAAATTATAGTTATCATGCCTTGTTACTTGCTCAGTTCTATGATTAGGTGTTGTCAGATCAGAATCAATTGATGCAAATCAACGAAAATTGAATTTCATTCACGGTCAAAAATAACGTAATGTCAAATCTGAGTTCACCATCACAATCAGCTCGAAAAATCGCGTCAGATGAGCCCGAAGATTATGTGATGCATTTCAAATCAGATTAAATCAGGTCACATTCTTGGTCATTAATGGTGCAACTTAAAAGCTCCAACCCAACGGTGTTATCAGCGCAAAGAAACGAGTAAAACGAGGTTAAATACAATGGATATTCTGCGGTGAATCCCGCATCAATTTGTCAGTCAAATCACAAAAATCGAAAATACATATATCGAAGCGCGCCATGTCTCTCAGTACATCTGTAAAATATGGGACCGAGTTCTCAATTTTTGCGTCTGTTATTTAGTTTTAGCATTGATTTTGTACCGATTTTTTTTGCATTATTTGTAATCTGATAGTCAACTTTTAATCAACAAACTTTCGATGAACACATGGGGCAAGAATGGTCTGAATCAATGAGCCCTAACCTGTTCAGCAATTAATTTCGAAAATACAAGTCGCTTTCGCCAGTTAACAAGCCTCTTTACTATTAAATTTGGAACATTAAAACATTTGAGTCTACATTACGCATATGGAATTGTATTTAGTACTGAGTGTACACTCTTTGTATTCATTTCAAAACCATTTCGAATGTTCATTTAATCAATCTCGAACATGAATGACTACAACACTAAGTACAACTATCTCGACTACTGGCCTGCGTTCGATACACCATAAGGCACCCTGCGTGCGATTTTGATGACATTTAGAGCAAAAAAACCAGTTAGGTTTTCTCGGAATATTCAGAATCAACATTTTTCGAAAATCAGGTAAGAGCATCGATGGTTACTGTCTAACAACTAAACTGTAGGGCGCGCATAGTGTTTGCTTAAAGTTCATTGCTGACATGTGATGGAAAAATGCATCTACACCAGAGTTGACCCAACACTAACAAGGACTATCTCGACTTCAAGGCTGTATTCGAAACACCATAAGGCACCCTGCGTGCGATTTCGAAGACATTTGGAGTAAAAAAATCAGTTTGACAAAACCGGAATATTCAGGATCAACATTTTTCGAAAATAAAGTAAGAACATTGATAAGTGTTGTTAAACAACTAACCTGTAGAGCGCGCATAGTGTTTGCTCGAATTTCAATGTTGACATGTGATGGAAAAATGCACCTGAGTTGACCCAACACTAACAAGGCCTATCTCGACTTTAAGGCTGTATTCGAAACACCATAAGGCACCCTGCGTGCGATTTCGGAGACATTTGAAGCAAAAAAATCAGTTTGACAAAACCGGAATATTCAGAATCAACATTTTTCGAAAATCAGGTAAGAGCATCGATGGTTACTGTCTAACAACTAACCTGTAGGGAGCGCATAGTGTTTGCTTAAAGTTCATCGTCGACATGTGATGGAAAAATGCATCTGCACCAGAGTTGACCCAACACTAACAAGGACTATCTCGACTTTAAGGCTGTATTCGAAACACCATAAGACACCCTGCGTGCGATTTCGAAGACATTTGGAGTAAAAAAATCAGTTTGACAAAACCGGAATATTCAGGATCAACATTTTTCGAAAATGAGGTAAGAACATCGATAAGTGTTGTTTAACAACTAACCTGTAGAGCGCGCATAGTGTCTGCTTGAAGTTCAATGTTGACATGTGATGGAAAAAATCGGAAACACAAACTCAAACATTTCTTACATTGGATGCTAGGATACATTCATACAAAGTATATATGGGAGTAAATCATCAATACATAACTGTTACTTTACACCATGTTCAAACATTTATCTACAGCTATTTATAGTTTAGTTTCACTATTTTAAAAAAATTACACACAAACGTAGCACACGATGGAACATTCAGAAGGCGCAGCATCGCAGGACCTCTCGGAAGAAGTGTTAGACGTCACAAAAAACAGGATAGGCGCAGAAAGGCTTCGTACAATTAAGCCACCTCCACTTTTTGATGCAGAAACTGACATTAATTTACAAATCGCCAACTTCGTCACAACTTTGGAAGCCACACCGAGTTTGTATTCAAATGCAACTGCGATGGAACTATTAAACGCGATTAAAGGCATGCACTCACACGGATCAAGTGATGGAAAATCTTCTAGCCAGAGTTTTCGAACACGAAGAACAGTGGTGGCAAACAACATGAAGAATCTGGGATTCAAACCGGCAATCAGCGATGAGGAGAACTCATTATTGCTTCAGACACATCGTGTTCAAATAAAACGAGGTTCCAATCAAGCAGTACCTATAATAGATAATGTGGAAGTTGATCTTGAACCAATGATAAATCAAAACTGGGATGCTATTCCAGATACTAGTAATTCCATGCTGTTACAGTTCTACGCCCAGGCAACATACAAGTGTGCTATTAGCGCAGCAAAGATCTACGCCCGCTTTTATAATTTAAACAAGGACAAGCCATCATTTCGAAGCATTCAACCAACAATGTGGCCAATCCATGTGACGACACATAAAGCGCTGTTGATATGGGCCAGATGCATTGAAGAGTATGCATTTAATTCAGTTGTCAACTTGATCCGATCATCATTGTTTTTATATCATGAGTGGCAAGGACATGGTTCTATATCAATAGAACATGAAAAGGAAACAGGAGCTCTATGTGGTGCTTTGTTGCGAGTGTATGGAAACATGGAACGAGAATCACCAGCTTTCTTGACAAGTCACTTTGTGAACATGCTATCCAAGACCGATTTGAACAATGAGGATGATAGCAGAGTTATGGCTATTATAGCTTTCATGTGTATGGGTACATACCGTGAGACATCTGTCAATCCTATGCGCTTGGCAAATCTAAGGTTTGAATGCTTACCTGATGTTGGCAATCAAGTTCGGGTAAAGGTTATTGTCACCATGGTTAAAGATAAAAAAATTCCTACCAAAACCACATGTTATTAGTCTTGAAAGTTGTTCTGATCTGTCACGAGATTTCTTAATGGTGTTTATGAACTACCTATGGAACCATCGAAAAGTAGGGGTTAAAGAGAGCTTAGCAGAAGCAATGCTCACAAGAAATGTCAAGATTAAACCAGGATGCTTATCCCAGCCATTATTTACAATAACTGGTAGTAACACAAGGCCTATTCAAGACTTTTATTACGCACTTGTCAAATATGGCGAGCGTTGTGAATGTCCAGTTCGTGTGTCACCAAGACCATTACGTTCTCATCTCCCTACACAAGGTCCATTATCATGGATACATACCCACAACAGAGTACCAGATGAAGGTGTGTATATCAGTATTATGAGGCATGGTTGTTGGAAGACTCTAGTTGCAATGGAACCGTACAAGAAGTATGTACTTGATCTGGCATTCTCCTCTACAAAGCTACAAACAGTAAATTCTATAGATCGAAAGGAAGCTCTCAAACAAAAACAAAAAGAGATGGAGAAAGATGGTTTGGTTGTGTTGATGGACTGTGATATAGCATCAATTACATTAACTACAGTAGAGAGCTGGCATGAGCTTCTTTTGAGCAACTCACTAGTTAAAGAATATCATGCTCCAAGTCCATACCGCTATGAGAGAGTGACAAGTACCAACATGATGAAATTCATCTTGAATCAAGACCAAGCATTTCAACAGAGTATTCAGTCTAGAGATTCTCAACATGCTCATTTGCAACTGGTTGTTCAATCATTAAACAAAAGTGAACAGCTCAAGATAATGCGTAAATGGCAGCAGAAAATTGGTAAGAAGAGCTTATGGGGTGTTTACAAAAAAGCAATCATTGAGCAGTATATGGAAGAAGATCCGGATGGTAAAATTGAACATTGTGATTTGGAAAATGTAGATCCTATTCAATTGGCAACATACTATGTTCATAAGCGATGGTCCGCTTCATATGATGTTTATCTTATGCAGAAAAAGCAGAATAAGATACTTGAAAACAGCCACACAAATCCAGTTACAAAGAGGATAAACAATGACGAGCGAACAGTACAAGCAAAGGCAACATTAGCAGATACTCTTCAAAAGTTACAAGCTGAATACAATGAAAAGAAGGCTGCTGCAATGTTGGCTTACAACCATGTTATAGACGAAGTTACACGAGAGGGATCAGAAGCTAATCCAGCTGCAATTATCCAACAAAAGAATGCTTATGAAATACCAGATTTTTATCACTCAAATAATGTAAGGTTGGCTAAGAAGTGGGCAGATCTGTTTCATACTAAGTGTGCCTTATTGTTACGTGATGAATTTGGTATTTCAGATGATGAACCACCAAAGAAGAAAACTCGCATTGAAATGTGTGACAGTGATGAAGAATAATAAAGCTTGATAAAATTGTTGTAAAAATGCTTCAAAGTTAAAGCACTATGCTTAAGAATCTAGCTCTGAATTCAGTATGCCTCAAAGTTATTTTCTATATGCTTTATCTTTTGATTGTTGTGCATGGCACTTTTATAAAGAAATAATGCAATTCAAGCACTCTCAGTTGACACTAAAGAAGTTTACTGTTTTAATTCCACATGATACTTGAAAATCTTGCTATACTTTAACTTGTTTCAAAGTTAAGTTTCTAAATACTCTAAAATCTGGCTGCTTCACTGCCATCTTTCATCAAAAAATGATTTAATTTAAGCCTTTTGGCCTCTCTGTGGGCACTCAGGAATCTGGCTGCTACGCTGCCATCTTCCATCGATATATATTATGATTCAAGCCTCTTTGGTTATGCTCAGGAATCTGGCTGCTACGCTGCCATCTTCCATCGATAAATATGTAATTCAAGCTTCCTTGAGTGCCCTCAGGAATCTGGCTGCTACGCTGCCATCTTCCATCGATAAAAA
>JAOPGA020000865.1:0-17892 GCA_026419775.2 Acrasis kona
ACTTGTAAATATACAGTTAATTCCTTGGTCACTCTGTAGTTTTTTTCCCTTTGATAGCTTTTTTCTACTTAAGCTTGAAGAGGTGTTTGAGACATTTGAGAATAGGGCACGTTCCATTTTTAAAAATTTACGTTTCTATGTGATACAAACTTCTTAAAACTTTTGCCAGCAGACTTACTTAGTATTATAGCTTTAAAAGTAAACTTCTCCTGTGTTGCATTATTAAAAACTATCTCTTCCACTTTTTTCACCATGGCCTGAATTATGTCTGAGTTGGTGGTGACTTTAAATCATTAAACTATAGCCTAACGTGTGCATGTAAAGGGGTAGCATATTTAACCCACTCTTTCTCTTTCTCTGTACAGGCTCTTTAGCATGATGCTTTAAATGGTAAGTACTTTGATGTTGTTTTAATTTACCCAAATTTATTATAAACTATATATTTACAAATTAAGACATTATTCCAAGAATAAAATTTCCCACAATTTCACCTTTCCATTCGTTTCACTTGTCAAAATTTCTCATTAATCCCAAAATTTCCATTATTTTCATTGGTTTCACACGCTAAGCAGTCTCATAATCCCATCAATCATCTGAGATTGATGAAAATTTCATAAGCACCATAGCCCCATCAGTTTGGTCTGTATATCAATTTCAATATTAACAGCTATTGTTTGTTAAATCATTTTATTTAGTATTGTTTTACCACGTGATACATATACTTTACATGGGCGGACTTCGCTTATTGGAGCGTAAGAAGTGACACTTTCATTATCATCAACTATAGCACATCCTAGTGCACCAGATGCTTGAAACTTAGTGATCTTCTTTAATAATAACTTTATCATCACAAACAAGAAATGATTTGATTTTTAGCAACCTTTGATTGTACAAAACCCATTGATCTTTTCTTAAAACTCTGTTTTTAGTGAATTGAACCTTATTAAGAACAAAACATTTGTTATTGAACACTTCTTCTGTTTTTAAATTCCTTTTTGGCTCTAAATAACGTAGAACCCTTGTACCATTACATTTAATTAACAAAGGCCTCTCACAATTAGATTGATATAAGCAATTCATATGCAATGTTGACGCATATTTCCTGAATACCCATTGAGTTGGTCTTGTAGGATAACGAACATACCAGTATTTAAATTGTTGGTGTGCTCTTTCAAATTTTTGTGTCCATACAAGATATAATGGAAATCCTAATTTAAATAAATCTTCAATCATATGCCTTGCAGTATGAGAATTTGGTGATAGTGCCCAATGATCTGAATAAAGTAACTTTCCTTGCATAATATACAGGTTTTGATAATATGTAGCTAACTCAATTGATTTCACCTCATTATATACTGTTGCACGTAGAATGGCATAGCAAAATGAATGATTTTTAATACATTCATATTCATCTTTATTTAATATTCCTATTTTTTAAAAAACAGGGATAAGCTTGAAAGTTTATTGGTAGTTTTACAACCCCCGTCAATAGTTATTGATGAGTTACCTTACACAAAAAATTATATATACAAATCACCGAGAAGGTGATTGCTCGTGTTCACAGTTTGCCTTGTAAACACATCAAGCGGTCCAAATGGAATGGGAAGTTTCCATGAGTATTGTAGAGATTTTTTGGAGTACAGAGACCAGTGATGCAGAATCAGCATTTAATATTTGAAAGTAAGATCCAGTTACGGATTCAGATCCAATACCTCGTTTTGCAAAATCATCTATAAAATATCCAATAGAAAGTACTATGCCATCATTGTGTTAATTACAAAGGTCATGGTACATTTTTGATTCACTGACCTCTGTGACATGAGATTGGTGTGCTTGTCGTGGAAAATGATGTATATGGCGACATCTATCTGCATTTCCAAACAAATTAGCTAAATGATATGGAAGAGACAGTCTTTTAGCAGTAACATTTTTAATAGCATGATTATCAATGCCATCTGTGCTTTCGTTGTCATTGTCATCATTATCATCATTATCAGATAGAGAGTCTAAATTATGCTTATCAAACTCCAATCGTTCTGAGGTGCTGATATTTGGTCGAAAAACTTTGATTTTAGTTGGAAGATTATGATTGAATGGTTCGTCCTTGTATAAATTATCAAGAGGACAATTTTTTTGTACAAGTTTTGCAAAGGTACTACCACTTGGAAACTTGTGGTCCATATTGCACTTTGGAATGTAACTGTTACAAGCCTTCATTAAAACTTCATATTGCTCTTTTGTGAAATTTTTATCAATGGCACCGAGAATTGCAGTTCCCATTATTGGGTCTGTGTTTTTCATAATACTTTTATTTTTTAAAGTTGGAATTAAATGTGAAGCACCTTGTATATAAGCTGTATTTAAGCGTATATTTTCGGTTTCGGTTAAATGTTCAAAGTCATCTAAATGTTGAGGAAAGTGGTGGTATGTTATAAGGTCCATTGCAGCTTCATCCAAGTAACGTTCTTGTGTAACAGCATCATCGAGTTCGTGGGAGGAAAGTGGTTCTGGTGCCAAGTTATTAGGTTCTGTTTGATTTTCAATTTCAAACTCAATATCCGACAGGACATCAAGGTATTGTTTGGTTGTTTTATCATGCTCTGGTATTGGAATATTAGATGAATTTAAATCTTGGTCTTCTATTTGAAATCCACCTTGCTCCATCTCAAAATCATCATTTGAATTTTGACGCTCATGCAAATCTTGCTCATGCAAATGTTGCCCAAGTGAATCATCTGTGGTTATTTGATCTCTTCCCCTATTCAAATGTATTTGTTTTGAGGCGCGCTCGTAATCTAAACGTTCCAATCCATGCTTCTTCTGTACGTGATCTCGGCAGCTTGAGACATGACTATATTGGCACTCACACAAGTAACAACAAAAAAATAATTTTTCCAAGTGGAGTGGGCAAGATTTTTGAATAGATGTATTGTCGGTGATGTTAGTAAAATTCATAGTCCTTGCACACCGAGCCCCTGATGGTAAGACTACAGGGCAAAAATGATCAACAATCATAGAACTCTGAAGTTTGTTTTTGTAGTTATTGTAAAATTCGAAGAACATGCAAACAATCTTGAGGACAACAACTATCAATTTACAAACAAAGCCCCAGCCTTACAGCAAGATAGAGTCAGGTAATTATATGTAAGTTGTCAAATCGATTAATATACTATGGTACTACATGGGTTTCAGGCAATAGACTATAAATATATTGGAATATGGGTAGGAAATCAAAACAATTGTGGGGAAACAGCACGACGTGGATATTACCGAAGAACGACTCTGAAGCCATTAAGGTGAGAGAAGGCACTTGGGTGTATTTATAATATCAATTTTGGAATTGGAAGAGGTTTATGATTGTTTATTATGCACGTTACACTAATTCTTCTTTGTGTTGGGGTGTAGAGAAGACAGATCAGTAAATAGTGTTAGTGAAAGTCGGTTTCCAGAAGTTAGGCTTTTGTTGTAATGGTGCACGCTAGAGGCCGTAAATGTTATAATGTCGCACCGCTGCATGTCGATAACCGCATCAAGATCTTCAAGAACAAGTTCTCCTCCCGTATACTCCCCAAATGGAATAATGGCACAATGTCCAAAACGTGGGTCCCCCTTGTCTAAATGTGATTCTGGTGATATATTATAATTAACAGCACAGCACGTAAATGGATTAAACATTAACTCCGTCCCACCTGGTAAGGTAGCAGAAATATATACCTCATACATTTCCGGCAGGTGTTGCTTAATGTACTTGTCAACCAGGCTAAAAAGCTCTTTGTTTTCTGTTAACCACCATTTTACGTGCCGACTCTTTGAATCGTTTGATAAAAAAGGAACCTTGGCACTTTTCCTCCATGTCCCAAAATGGTGAACGCGTTTAGTTCCACGTGAGCCTTTTTCTACTGGTGGGGGGTGTAGCTTCTGTAATCTTTTTGTCGAGTGGGTCAACTTATCTATAAGATGTTTAGGGAAAACATTTTTTGTAAATCTTGCATTCAGCGCACCCAAAGGAGTCTTACTCTGCCAGTTACAGGAGTACGTTTTTGGTTTTCTACGTAATTTTTTTACTTACTTCAATCGTTCCCTTTTGAAGTACCAGGTTCTTTAAGAATGTCAACTTGGGTAATGTATAACTCCTCCATAACTGCTGCCTCCGTATTATATCCTTCTTGCGCTGGTCCGGTTGAATTCGCAATTTGAGGTAAACCCCCCAGAATAGCTGCAACTGTGCCGCACCCTTTTGGCGCTGGCAATGTTGACTTTTTTTCTTCACGCTTGGACTGAGTTGAAAAAGTATGAAATCCCTTGACGCACTGTTTGCACAAAAATCTTCCAACAGGTATAGTGCTATCAAACGCATGGTTACTGTTGTTCGTTAAGTTGTTTGATATTACTCTTGGCCACTTATCCCTTCTCACCTTCATGGCACACTTGTAACAATCAATAAAAAGTTTACCCTTGCACGCGTAAATGAAAACTTCCTCTGTTCCGTCATAATGAATGGGGCAATCGCTTGCTGATAGCTGTTTGTACGATTTGATTTTCATTGCCGACTTGATTTTACAATTTTGAACTTTTGAACAAAGCTAACTGGCACGGTGTTATGAAATGTTATTATGTATATAATTGAAAATATGTGTTTATAGCAATAGTAGGAATGAGTTGTAAAGACCCTGTAAAGGGATACTGCAGGAGATGTTAAAAAAAGTGATTAATTCACTCTAAGAAAAAGTGCTCTATTTATATACTTATAATTCTTCTTACTAGAGTTTGTGATCTCTGTACTGTGTAATCATCTGTTGCAATAATACTATTTTGTTTAAGATCAGGTGATTATAGAGGCTGTATACTCATTTTTCAAATTTAAACATTGAATACAACATGCGCCATTGTGATACGCTGAGGTCGTTTTCAGCTTGTTTACTGATAAAAATACAGATGTTACGTGTCGTGATCATGTATCAATAGGTTGTAAGATATTTTGTAAAATGTAAGCGGAAAAATCATTTAAAAATAGAGCTTGATTGGAATTTGAAGATTTTTATTTATAAACTAATTAGCCATAGCAAAATCAGGATCGAGCTCGTCAAGTCGTTAGTCTAAATGATTGTCACACTACGTAGTAACTTTTTTGATTAGAGAAGAAAGAAAAGGAAGTTCGAACTAAAAGGAATAATTGTTAGTATAACACTTATACAATTTGAAACTTTTTAAATAGGCAAAGGAAAATCACAGGAGGATTCAACTTCTAAGAACAATAATAGTTAGTTTTTTCATTAAAAATTGTATCTTACTTGAAAAAGCTGAAAGTAATTTAGGATTTGGTAAGAGCACGCCTCGTTAAATGCACTTTAATATTAGATACACTGCTGTCGCGAACAAACACTTCTCGTGGCCAGTAAGGTCAATAAGAAGGGAACGAGTGACCGTCAAAATGAAAATGACCTCAACAAGAAGAACAACAACAAGAACAACAACAAAAACAACAAGAAGAAGAAGTCGCTTGAAGAGCTTGACATCAGCGACAAGATTAGCATCATTTTGGATGACATTAAGTCCATCCACAATCATTTTGGAATCGGGTCAGCTGCTGAGACCAACAACACAACAAAAGCAGCTTCAAAGAGAGTAAGCTTGAAAGGAGACTCGTCAAAGACAAACATCAAGTTCGATTCTTTGCAGGTCAACAGTAATGTTCCTGTTACTCATACAGAAACATTATCTTTTGACAATGATGACGAAGATGAAGTACGATTCAATGCATTCAAGTTGGCTGCCGAAACAATCAAACGCTTTGAGACGTTTCCCCACATACGTGTCAACTCTTTAGAAATGGAGAGGATTTTGTACATTGCCAGGTTCATTTGGACATCCGTCAATCTCATGTTCAAAAATAACACCGCAGAAAAGGTCAAGGAGGTGTTTTCTAAAGGGTACCATGCTGGTAAATTTGCAAGGCAGGTTAAGGATATGGTTCAGAACATGACTCAGAACAACAATAGATCATCAAATATTGTTCGTGAACTTGATAATATGGAGCCAAAAGAACTTGATGTGCTCATCAATGAAAACTCTGCCATGTACAATGACATTGAAGAGGAGTTGAAGCATGTAAATGCTCAATCTCGCAAGTATGCCCTTGTCAAGTATTTAATTACTAACAAGGACAAGTATGTTAAAGTAAGTGAAACTACTTAAATTGATATCAAACTACATTTAGGAAAGATTAAAAAAAATGAAGGAAGAGCATCAAGATTCTGATGATGATAAAGATGACATCGAAGGCAGCAACAACAACAACAACAACAGCAATGACAACAACAACGACGACGACGATGAGGACGACGACAACAACAACAACAACGACAACGACAACAACAACAACGACAACAACAATGACAACAACAACAGCGACAACGACGACGACGACGACGACAACAACAACAACAACGACAACGACAGCGACGACGACAACAACAACAACAACGATAACAATGACGATGACATCAACGACAAAGATGACGACAACGACAGCAACAACAACAGCAGCAACCGAAACAATGATGAGGAGAGGAAGGAAGAAGAAGAGAGGAAGAAAAGACAGCAGGATGAGGGAGGGAAAAAAAAGGAAGAGAGGAGGAAAGATGATGAGAAGAAGAAAGAGGAAGAAGTGGAGAAGAGGAGGAAGGAAGGGAGAAAAGAATGGAAGAGGAAAGAAGAAGAGAAGAAAGAGAAAGAGGGGCAGGAGGGGTCACATAAGAGAAAGAGAGATGTAGAAGAAGACAGCCCCAATAGCAAACGACGTAAGGGTAACCTTGAGAACGAAAGTGTCCGCCAACAGACTGAGGAGGAAGCGTCATCATTGTTCAAATAAAAATATTGTTTTGTATGTGGTTTGTTGGTTATTTCATCGATCAGTATATTTATGAAAAGAGTGACCCAGATGAGCATTTCACTGCTCGCAATACCAATGAGAAGAATGAAACCAATGGATGCCTCACCACTCTTTATACTGATGAGGAGAATGAAACCAATGGATGTCCACCATTCAAAATATTGATGAGTGTTATGAGAAATGAATTGAGCCAACACTCAAATACAAGTGGGATTGATGAGAATTTCCCAAGTTTTCATTGTTATTAAAACTATCGATTAATGGGTCAATTGACTTTTTTCAACGTAAAAATCCTCGGTAGAGATGGATGAAACAATGGGAAATTTTATTCTTGGAATATTAACTTCAAACTAATATTACAAGTCTTCTTTTTACATTTCCTCTATATTCTCTACTTGAGAGACTGATGTCAGTTGTTTAACTGTTCTCAATAGTCTCTTTGATCACTTTATAAATTCTTGAGAGTCTTGATTTTATGACCTCTTTCTTGTGTACACTGAAGTTGTCATGTATAATGATTGTCCTGCTATTTCTCACTGCTTTTGGGAGTGACTTCAACAGTTCAATGTATATTTGTGCGGTTATGTATATCTCCTTGTTACAATTCATAATTAATGCATTTCCGCTCATATAAAGAGAGGGTAGACAAGTACGCTAACAACATTCTCTGTGATTAACCATTTTGGGAATTGTTCCGGTCGGAAAGTACGCTAAGGATAAATTTGGAAAGTACGCTAACCGTAAAGAATTAAAAATAGAGCTTTTTAAAAATAATTTATTTAGAGCGCGCTTCCACTTGAAGACCCTTGACCTGTATAAGAGTAGTCACTATTAGGCCCTGAGGATATATCACTGCCGCAGCGTTGATAAGAAGCATAATTAGCAACATTATACCTTGTTCTTGTTTGATGTAATGTTAATGCACCACTGTTAATGTTAGCCATCTGCCTAATAAGAGATGGAGGTTTTCCTGAGTGGGGCTGACTCTTCTGCTTCTTTTTACTTTGCTGCTCTGCTGGTGATTTGTCCTTAGGCAATCTCTCTGTCCTCTTAGTTTGCTTTTTCGACAGCGTTCTAACAGGAGTCTTCTTTGTGGAGGGTGCAGTTACAAAATTTATTTCCCGCCGGGTAATAATGTTGTCTTCGTTGTTATTCGTAGCCTCAAATCCATTTTGAAAAGGAACCGATCTATTTACAGATGAGGAGGAACTGTGGCTGCGACTAGATTCATTCAAAGTGTTTAAGTCCTTTCTCCGCTCCAAGAAGAGTAATCATTGCACCTTTTAGACCATGAGCGAGGGCGGTAGAGAAATCCATAAGCACACCAGTAAGTCCTTCGATGTATTTTGTAACATCAACACCATCCCTTTGTAGAGTCTTGAAAAAGTTCAAGAAGAACTCTGTATAGTAGACAGTGTCCATTCTTGCGTGCCTGGACTTTGATACAGTAACGGAACAATTTACTTCAAGCCATACAGTCAGCTTTGTACTGTGAAGTCCACTTGGTCCTTTGTGCTTTGTATCAACCACAAAGTACGAATTGAGACAAGCAATGTATGAGAACAAAAATGGCTGGATGTGTATGTTGGTATCCTCAAACTCTGCAGTATTTATCCTTACATACGGAAGCATTGCCTCTTCAAGYGACAACTTTGACCAAACATCTAGTATAATTAGTAAACGACATGTATTCAACTTACTTTTTGGAGGATTCTTTTTTATTTTTGTTGACAACCCCTYTTCTACTTTGAAAGCAATTTGACACGGATGTCCAGAATTGTCATACAGCTCATGCATACATTTTCCCAAATGGTATCGCAATCGGTCAATGTTTACCAGTGAGCTGTGAATCTCTCCAGTAGGTGCTTCTATTCCCCTTCCAATGCTTAGGTCTAAAGCTGTAATTGTTTGATTGACCCTTGCTGCTTCTCTAATTTGTTCCACAGCCAACGCTGGAACCTTATTAATTCCTGGAAGTGGATGGTTGTGGTTTCTGCTTTGTGAGACACATATGAGCCAGTGGTCTACTACTTCTGTGTTTATTTTGCTGGCATTACAGTTATCCCTTATGACATTGCATTGTCCACTCAGTGTCCTAGTGGGAACCATGGTCCTTCCTTCATTAGGGTATTACTTGCAATCCCTACTTGTGTTCTTTAAGTGACGTACACATGTACAAAGCTTTTCCTTTTGATTACTTCAGTTCAAAGCACCCTTGCACCGACTGTTGATCCGAAGTATCTTGTAATCCAAGTTACGAAACCTCAATTGATTATGGTTTTGTTTGTCATAGCATATATTCACTGTCTTGAAAAGGGATATATCTGAGTAGATTGCTCTAGTGTGGTATAAGGTATTGAGTTGAACATTGTCCATTGGTAGCACAGCTTCCACTATTTATTTGATCATCCATGATTGAGTTAATTATCTTGGAGATTTCAATTTTGGTGTTAGATTTAAAAGTTCTTTGAGACATTATTGTGTTTATCGGTTTGTTTATTATATGATACATAAATTAACGACGAGTTAAATAGTGCGTCATCTAGTGGGCGCGCCTATATAACAGTCATTGTAAATACTCCTCAATGATTTTACAGCTCCGGAATAAATCTATTTTGATAATCTATTTTAATGTTAGAGTACTACAACTCTTTCCTTATTTGGATTCTTAGCGTTAGCGTCATAGCGTACTCCTCTGTAGACCCTCATATAAACTGATGTTTTCAAAAGTAAAATTTATTAAAACCATCCATGTAACAGGAAAGTTGTATATGATTGCAATAAATTGCAACGCGCTAGAAACGCTGCATTTTGTCTAATACAGTCTTGTTAGTAGAAGGGTAATAATTAATTCTTTGCTGTCCGCTTCCTCAAAGTTGGGTCGCTTTGTAAACAGGGTTTTGACCTGTACATTTGCTAAATGCTCTTCCCTAGCAGAGTTTTTTGATACACATAATCACACTTACCCGTAATTACTACAAAATTGCACTTATTCGCCCCAGAGTCGTCCACCCCAAAATATACCAATCTCACCTCCTTACCATTTCACTACAAAAGAACAACAAAATCAAACAATTTTGCAATAAACCAAGGCATGGATTTTTAAGTCATATTTATTCTGTAACATCAAGAATCACCTTGTATTTGACGTTATAAACTGCTTGAAATCCTTTTACTTTAAATTCTAAAGGAACTAGCACATTAACTGCCGTTAGCTTTTTTATAATCTGGGACACCTTTACCAAGTAATAGCCTTCTTGTACTTCTATTGCACTCATTCTAAATTTTGCATTAAAATGTACACCGTAATCATCAAACAATGATACCACAGAAAATAATTGATTTTTAAAAGTAACAAAGCACTCAATTACACCAATATATGAAGATTTCTCAATACCTTTGAATGTTCTTCGGTTACTATCTGAATAACACAACTCTACAAGGTATGACTGCCGAACTTTTGGTCTTGTGTATAATAAACTGTGTATAGGAACACCATTAAGAATGGCTCTATTGTATACATGCACTTGGTCACTTTTCAAATGTTGGTTTTGAAATAGGTTACGTAACATTGTAATATTGAACTCTGAGTTACATATTTCTTTTCCACAAGCAATGCATTCCATGTCTTTATCTTCAGAGTCTTTACATATCACACCTCTTTTAGATACCTTTCTTGTTAATATGTCTGTAGGTGCTTTTAATGTTGTATTATTGAAACTCTCTAAAGCTGTAAGCATGCTATATAGTCCAATATTGAGGAACATCGCTTTGTCTATTTTATTAGTGCCATGAGTTGTATTGCGAAGTATTGATAATAGATTTTCAAGCTCAAAACACCAGACATTTCGCAAAGGACCTTGATATTGAATAAACCTTTTCAAATGCCGAAGAAGATGAACTTTAAATGGCTGTTTTCGATGGAATTTGTTTGCCAAAGTATCTGCAATAAGTTCTCCAAGACGACCTATTTCATTAACCTCATCATTTGTATACTGACCAAGTTGTAATATTTTAACAAGGCTTTGAATGTCCAGCCATATTTTTAAAATATATGCAGGCACATTTTCAATATTGGCTAACAAAACAGGCATGTACCATAGTGCGTACCACTTTAATTCATCTGCCTTCATATGTTTAATATGACTTAAATTTCTGAATAGTCTTCGAGAATCATACGAAGCAAAGAAACTCATATTAGCTGCAACATTGATCAACGACTCTTCAAGGTTGGTTACTTTTGAATAACAACACTTCAAAACATGATTAAAAACCCCTTTTACAAAAAGCACATGCATAATATCAGGGGGAGATCCCATAATTGGACAGAAATAAGAGATGCAAATCAAGACTGATAATCCAAACTGACCATTCACTACAGTGTTAGTTTCTAATGCTTCAAGACCATCTCGAATATGTGTTTCTCTACTTCTAACATTCTCACAGATATTATGCGGCCAGTATATGTGGCTTGTATTTTTCCCATTTTTATCCGTTCCTGTATCAACAAGCTCTCCTTTACAAAACTCAATATAATCACCATCATAACTATTCCAGTTTGTTTGTTTTAAAACAGTATATTTTGCTTGTAAATCAGAATCGTTAGATACCAAAGCAATTTTCCATTCTTCAGTTTTTTTTGTAAAACTATTATAAATAAGGAAGGAATTGAAACAATAATATTCAAACTCCTATACAATAGGAGTTAATACATCATCTATACAATCTGTCTTTTCCAAGTAAGTTATCAGAGAACTAACAAAAGAGTAACATGGCTGTTGTCTTTTGTCTTTTGGAAGCATTAGATTTTTTATAACACCAGGCCAAGTATCTTTGTGTGAGCTTTTTGCAACTTTTAATCCATCATCGCCTAAGGAACAGAATACTGTGTTGCTATCGCTAAATAATGTTGCAACTGAGTGTCCAACAATGCCATCATACCAGTCACGATATCCGTTGAATTTATTTTTGAGTGCAGTAGCTAAATCTTTTTTAAAATTAGTAATACTTTCTGCAAACTCATAATCCCCAGAAAACATTACGCTTAAATAAGATGAATAAGGAGTATACTGCATCTTTGATTTTTTAGTTCCAGTGCAACTAGGACAAGGCTCCTCCTCAGAAATGACAGGATATGGCCAGACGTAGCGATGACAGGAGGCGCAGGTTAGAAACTCATAACTAATAATACCAAAATCAGATAATCGTTTTAAAATTGTCTTGAATTTTTTAGGAACGTTATGGCCTAACAAACAAAGAAGATACAGAAATGAATCAATGGTTGCATTGCTAATACGATGTGTTTGCTTCATACACAGCAAAAATAGCATAAGATATAACATTGTGACAGGACCATGGATAACTCTATTCCAATACTTCTTATTTTTAGTATATGGTCTTGATTGATGTCTTTCTTTTTTGTGTTTGTCAAAAAATGAAAACCAAGCATCTCTATGTTTTCTAGGGTCACATTTATGTATATCTTGGTGCATTTCGAAATTGTCCTCAATTTCGCCATCACCATAGTCATTGTTGAGGTCTTCGTCAATGTAATCATACTCTTCTTCGAAATCATCTTCGAAATCATCTTCGGATTCTTCGGATTCTTCTTCGGATTCTTCTTCGGATTCTTCTTCAGATTCTTCTTCGGATTCTTCAGATTCTTCTTTGGATGTATTCTTCGGATTGTTTGCATTTTTGAGGTTCTCATCATCAAATTCAACACGAGGCTCATCTTTGTTGCTGCCTTTATCAACATTGTTTGAAGCTCCGTTATCGTTTTCTGCATCGCCAGAAATAATTTCGACCATCCGTTGCTCGCAGTCTTCAAAAAAATTAGCCCCTCCAAAATCTCTGTTTTTAGCGATTGAATTAAATTTTGTTGACCCACCTTCTTCTAACAGGTCACCACCATGAACCCTGTTATCTTCATCGCTGCTTATTTCGTTACAGGCTTGTTCATAGACAGCATGTTGCAATCTTTTCTTCTGTCTCCGATACTGCCTATCCGATACAAATTTCTTTCCATCAAACAAACTCTTTCTCTTCATTTTTGGTTGACCTAAAGTCTTAAGACATTCAATTTAGACATTTGCACCCACATCATGTCGCAACCTTTGAGGCAACCGATCTATGAGAGCGATAAAAAAAAAGCAAGAAGCATACGTACAAAAGATACTATGAAAAGAAGAAGCTGATATGCAAGCAAGCGTTAGAATTATTAAATCAAATGCAGCAAGGAGGTACATTGGAAAATAACAAATCGAATGCGACGGGAAACGGTAACAAATCAACCGCGAAAAACAACAAGCCCAACGAGGTAGATGGTGAAGTTGAAGTCATTGCAGCGGAAATGTTCAAAGACGAAGATACAGGTGCGCTTAATTATTTCAGTTGCTTTACTAATAGTTACACAAATTAATTTATTGCCTGTAAAAAAGACTCCATCTGGGGAAATGCTGATCTATAATTTGAAGAGACCAAAAATTTTGAAGCACATTAATTATAGTTGGCAATTTAAAACCCCTTTGGGAGGGTTGGTAGCAAAATTTTTAAAAAATGCTATTCCAGCATCAGTAATCAAAACATTACTTGATACTACCCTTCAATTAGAGATTGATTATCCACCACCAATAGAAGATGGTGCGAAAGGAATTAAAGGTGTACATCATTTTGGAACGTGGAGGAAGTCAGCAAAAAAACCAATGTTAACAAGTGAAACAAACAAGATTGCTGAAAAGTGGATAAGCGACAATAGTAAACTTTTCGAAATAGTAAATGCATACGTCAAATACTTCATGCCAGAAATGCATGAGAAACACCTTGAATCTGAACTTCCACCCGGTACTAACAGAAAGTTTACACCATTCAACTGCGTCGCAATTAATTTTGGTTTGTCTTCAAAGGGCCATTATGATAAAAGCGACCCTCGTTTTGGCCATTCTGTAGTAATTCCATTTGGAGACTACAGTGGAGCAGAAATTGTATTAAAAGAACTTGACGCAGTTATTGATGCCAAGCCATGTGATTTGTTAAGTTTTATAACTTCACAAGTCTTTCATTATAATCAGGAAAGCAAGTCTGGAAGAAGATTATCGTTAGTGCTATTCACTGATACTGCATCCTTCCACCCTAATATGCGTGATTTACAATAAATATACTGTATTTTCATTGGTTGTTTAGTTGGTTGATTGATAAAAAATCAAAATTTTATGAAGAACAAGGACTTGTCGAACACTGCTAAAGCCGCACCTGTGAAAGCCGTGCCTGTTGAGATAGAGGATAATGACGATGAAACAGGTAACACTAATATTTTGTGTGTCATGTTGATGTTTTGCTCCATTTTATTGACCTGGTCCCTCCAACCATTTATGGCCCACATGATTAGATACGTGAACACAGTTTATGGAATCAACAAAAGTGGTGCCTACATTACAAAGATTAAGAGAAGGTTTGAGATGTTTCGAGCAGGTAATCTTTCGTTCATTAATGCTCACTTCGTTTAGAAGCAACAAAAATCCATGCTCGAGAGTTAGCTAGAAGGCAGTTAACATTAAAAAATGAACACATTACAGTGGATGTAGATGAAGAAGAAGCTGAGAAGCTGCTGAAGCAACTTCAGACTGAAGAAGACGATTCTACTTTATATCCAACTTCAATGTATAATGTTTGTGGATTTCATTGCGCCTTTATTGATCCTGGTGTATTGAGCGAGCTACAACGTTGTAAAGTTGATTCTATCAAAATGATGATAAAGAATTGCCGTCTTGTAAGATACATGTTTATTAATAATTGACATATAATATAGAACAGCCAAGTATCAAAGGATGAATTCCTTAAAAAAGGATACTTTCCAGAGTTACATCTGGATGAGCTATATAACCAAATCAAACCACTTCAACATTTTTCTCCCACCAATGTATATAACATATCCCATCAGCCTCCTTTAGCTGTAAAGAGAGAAGTACATTCTGCTGATCCTTCTACTGTATCTACTCCAACTCCAATACCTATAACAAATCTAACAACACCTAAAAGTGTGGAAAAGGCAATACAAGAGATTCGTGAAAAAAATGCATCTGAACCATCTCCTGTTGCACTAGGTAATATTCTAATTACTAAAAGTATTAATTTGATTTTGTAGAAGATTCTGTTCCAGATACATCTGTGCCTAATACTGCTGTGCCTACTGATGTTGATTATGGGAAAACAAAAAACAAGGGTATCCAGGGAGTTGTACCTGCAGCAAAGAAGCCTGTAAAGAAGACTCCAAAAAAGAAGAGCAAAGGCACTGATGCAGATGCAAAGGTGAACAAGCGCGACGCATCTAAAACTTCAGATGACGAAGAAGAAAAAGATGAGGAGTCTCAAGGTGAAGAGGATGAGGAGGGAAGTAGAGGTAAGAAAAGGAGGAGGAACAATAAATAACATTTGTACTAAATGATACTTGTTTTACTCTTGTTAATTTTAAACCTATTCACCTTCATTTCACACAGTCTGGATTCACCTTGAAATTATACATTCTGTAAACACACTCGAAAACGTACTCATTTCACACCAGACTGTCCTATATCAAAATCGCCCCAAACCTTTAATTTTATGTCCTCTATATTTTTGTATAGTTTTAGTATTGGTACGGTATTGGTACGTTTTCGTAAGCAAAAATTGCTGCTAGGGTTTAAGTGAGAGAATGGCCGCTAGAGCTATAGTGGCTCTGGTTTTGTATTTTTTGTCAGTGTGAATGAGAACCATTCTGGCCTTTCTTGGACAAAGTGTAGTTGCTATATACTTAATAGTTTACTGGAGTTTTGTCAATGTTTACAATCGAGTCAATGCTGTCAGTTACATTGAGCGTGTGCAACTCCATCAGCCTTTGCTCTAATTTGTCATACACGCCTTTAGTTACACCACCAACTTTCTTTAATCTGTATATAGATAAGTTGATAAATTAGGCATGTGTATGTTATATTGTCCAAGCAAAATCTAAAAAATACCCTCACCTCAGCAATCTCCTGAGCTAATTCCACATACACCACCTGTGTTCACTCCTTGTAGGACTAATGATTTAATTGGCTTCTCAAATGATGTTAGAAGCAGTTCAACAATACAATCATCACCTATTGGAACAAAAAAATAAAAACAACAAAGAAGAGGAAAAAGAACATAGCAACTCCTGGGAATGGAACGGTTCCTGAAAGTATTGGACAGCCAATTTCAGAATCAAGAATGCTTTGCATGATTATAGAGAGCCCTACATTTATCAGTAGAGAAGCAAGATAAAGAACCAAGAATGAGTTGTGGTCCAAGTTTATTGTTGCATTTGATATACCAAAAGGGGTACCCCTATAAAGCTGAATGTTGTCACATTAAAAGTACAGATAAAGTTCATTTTATACCAATTTAAAAGAAGTTTCAGTTTACAAAATATAGATTCAATTAAATTTTATTCTTAGATAATTTACCGCAATCAGGTTTGATTGCGGGGTGTTGATTGCGGAGCAGATTTACCGCAATCAGGTTTGATTGCGGGGTGTTGATTCCAGAGTGAATGTTCGACAGTGTAGCAACATTAATTGACTTGGTCTACTGAACAAAATATTTCAAAGGGTGCTACAGTTGAAACACTAGCATTAGCGTTGGTTATGAAATTAAATTGTTGCTGTGCTTCATAGGTATCGCAAGTATTGAATCCAAATTCATTCTCCAACGGATAATGTAATAGGCATCGTTTATTTATATTCAATATAGGAAATATCTGTTCATGCTCCATCCTTAATGCCTACTTCTTCTCTTGCAAACAGTTTGTATTAATGGTTGTAATATTTGAGCTTCGACAGTGCAACTTCGACGTCCGTTAAATATCAGTGCTCAACAACATGTGTTCTTGACGGATGTTAATTTCTTCACCGTTGGCTTTGCTCATTTGGTATTTTGAACGGGTAAGATTGCATCGTTTCTTGTTGAATTTAAGGTAATGCCTATTGTTTTGTGGTAAAGACAGGCCTCTCCAAAGAGCAAGAGACATCCATAAGTTCTTCACTCGAGGAAATTGAGGTGGACAGTTTCATCCTAGACCCGTTCAAGCCATACAAAAAACCCTCGTCGGGTCAAGCAACATCCAACCGCTCCTCCCAACCAGTCAACAACGCCACTACCAGCATCGACAACCTCACAAACCAAATCAAATCGATGGCTGCAACTCAAGAAAAGATGGCCACAAGCATTTCGGAATGTAGGGAGGAGATTAAAACAATTGCGGTGAGACAGGATGATTTGGAGATTGCCCAGAAGGAAGACCACAATGCGATCCATGCCTAAGAGAGGATGTCAGCGAATCCAAATCGGACATAAAAGCCATCCTGAAGTTGTTAACAGACCGGCAGATTAACGAGGTAGCAGCACCTCCAAAAAATTCGGCGAGGAAGGCAAGCAAAGCCGTGGACATTTCGTCGCCAAAGAAGCTGAAAGGGGGGCAACAGACTCTTGGCTGGAGGAAGGAAAAAGATGACATGGACCATGAGAGTTAATTGTACACAGTGTTAGGTATAAGTCGCTAGTCGCGTCCGAACACTTTAATTGGGCTACGGCTCCATACAAATAAATAAATAAACATGTGAATCATCAACATTAGTATTCTACACGAAATAACTTTTTAATAAACAATCACTTTGAACACATTCATACTATTATTTGTGAGCCTTGTCATCCGCAGTATATTTTTCATATACATCACTACACTCTATAATGCCGGGATAAAATGAATTGGCAAGGCAAGTTCCGTTGGACTTTCTGCTCAACGACGGGCATGATCACTCTATGTCTTCAAATTTACATTTTGTCCTACATCTCTTTCAGCATCCAACTAGGATTCACCAGCATTAAAAGTCTTAGAATCAGTGATATACCTATAGATTGGTTTTTATGGTCAGATAACGAACACTTACGAGAGAATTACCTTTTTATTTCACTTTATACCATTTAGATCTACAAGTACTGCAAAC
>JAOPGA020000867.1:0-20252 GCA_026419775.2 Acrasis kona
CTTAAAAGTAAGAAAAATAAAGTTGTCAAGAAGCATGATATTGATGAGGTGATGTGCATTGTATCAAACATGATAGCCTCCAAGACCGAGAGTGAGTATCTTGTCCACTACAAAAGGATGAGAAAAGAGTTCAAGGGATTTGTTGATGCTTACTTTGATAAATACTGGCACAACAGCCAATACGGTGTTCCATTCTATCAATCGTGGACTTCCATCAACCGCCTCAGCTCATACGGTTTGTGGTACACAAATAATATTTGTGAAGCACGTTTTCGGTAAGTTTTGATTTGATGTTGGAGTTGACTAACCAATAAAAAGAGCATGGGCGAGGATTAGAAGATACACCAAGCTTAATGCTGTGGACAAGCTTGTCCACCAGGTTGTGGCCTTCATGAAGAACAAGGACTATAATGAGAGGTTCAAGCCAACATCAAGACGCGCTCTACATCAAATCGACATGCTTTGCAACGACTAAAAGAAGCCAAAGCAATCATCAAAACCGGAATGAAGAAGGTCTACTCCGTAAAAAGAATCCGCAACGCGCCCGCATATTTGTTTAAAGTAACAAACTTAAAAAACAAATATGAGTACCATACGGACATTAAGCACTTCGACTGTTCATGCATGGATTACTTTCATGGAGGAGGAAAACCGTGCAAGCACATAGACATGCTTTGTCTTGACCACATCGCCAAGCAGAAAATCAAAGTCGACACAAGCAAGCCCGATATTGTGCATAGAGCGGTGATATCTCATTACTGGCCTGCGCTTGCAAAGAGCCCACGTTCGATACACATGTTATCAAATCCCAGAGCTGCCTCTAAACAATTAATGAAGCCTGCCCGAGGATATTCTACCAGTCCAAACAGAAAGAGATTGTTGCAGCAACTGGAGCTGTCCAAACAAGCAAAGAAGAAAGGTAGAGAAGCGGAACCAGACGTTGATGATTCCGATTTGGACAGCAGTGTAGTCAGCGGCTTTGGTGGAGCAGATTTATTCCATCAAGATGAGAGTGCGGATGTAAGCTCTGAAACATTGGAACAACTTGAAGCTCTAGAGCGTGCAGAGGGAGCTGACACTAACCCATCCACCACCCTAACTCGGAAAAGAAAACGCACAGCCACTGTGAGTCCTGCTGAAAAGCTGTCAACCGATCCTCCGGCTGAGACACAGACTAGCACCACACCAATCAAAAGAAGGAGGAAGGTTTTTGTGAATGGAGTATATAGCTCAAAACAACGAAGAATTTCAACTTCAAATAGCATTGAGGATGGGGAGTTGGTGGTGATTTCACACAGCGGAGTAAAGTTGGGGGAGGGCATGTTCTACTCAAACATCAAATGGCACAGCACAGCATTACCTCAACATTATGGTGTTGTTGGGATTACAGCAGTCACAACAACTTTCCCGTTGATATTGCCACTCGCCGAGCCTRGAATGGGCAAGAGGACTAAATGGGATGAGTTTAAAGTGAATGATTTCATTGGATTGCCGTTGGATTGGTTGGTTGTTAAACAATAAATACATTCTTCAGTACATTATACTTGTGAAAATACTTACACAACTCATTGTATCGAAAACCGACAGATGTTATAATAAAGTTAATGCATCCATTGCATTAGTAACCAGATTTAGGGGTTTCATAAAATGTTGTTGCATATATGTGTTCTACATACAATTCGAATAGGGGTCATAACATTTATGTAATGTTGATTCATAATATTGGAGCGTGTATCCACCACCGATTCTAATTTTTGTAGAAAATGATATTTTATTTTTGGAAAGTGATTTTTATTATAAAAAAATGATGCTTGCTCCATTGGACAAATTATCAAAGATAACGAAGAGGCACTGGACATTATTACTTCTATTTTTTGTAAAATCTTGTGTTTATTGGGAGATTTTGTCTTTTCAAGAACACGTCACATCTCTTACAATCCTACCGACTAACCGCTAGCGGTTACCGATTTCCCTCCATTTTATTTAAATAATATCACACACCCATTTAAAAACCATCCAAACGTTTCACACTATCATGTCACACCCCTTCCACAACGTCAAGGATAACAGAGCCGAACGCAATTTTGAAGCAGCCATTAAAGTTGTCTTCAATTCATTTGTCTTCGACAATGAAGGTAAATTGTCCGCTCCATATGAAGAAATTACCAACATTATGCCGAAAGAAGTTGGCGCCGGAGTTACCGGAGTGTCTGTTAGCTCCAGAACCCCTATGGTAACAATCTTTTTCAAGACAAAGGAGTTTGCCACTAAAGCACTGTGCGAGGCCAAGAAAAGCGATATCCTCCTACCGCTTAAAGGTTCCGTCTCCGAGGAAACTATTTCAATACAATTGACCCCGGTTGATGAAAAATTTGAGATTTTCGCAGTCAACTACCTTTCCAATAAATTGTTTATTTTTCCAAAAATTATCTTCTCTTTCCAATTTTCGACAGTATCAACGATGATAACTCGGTCAATAATAAAAATCAATTAAGAACACATTCGCACACCCTACATATTATTCCACGCTCTATCAGAATATATAAAAATGTCGAAATTGATCCCCAAACATTTTAATTTTGTCATCATAATATGCTCTTTGTTGATATAGAGGACAAAATAAACGGTGTATGTTTTAATATAACCATACCAAGATTTAATGTAACATGTCTTTTCATATGAACTAACATCAAAGTAATTAATACAAATGTCTCTTTTATTTGTTCACTCTTCTTCTTTTCTTCACTGGAGTTGTTGACGTTACGAGCGGTGTTGTTGCATTATCTTGTAAAGTCTCTTCAACAGGATCCGAAACAGGTTTAGGCGAGCGGAATCTTTTTGGAAAAATAAACAATTTATTGGAAAGGTAGTTGACTGCGATAAAGCTGATGCTGCACTTAACAAATACCATAACCGACATCGAAATGTAAAATGGACCACAACTCTAGTTTTTGCACTTTTGAAGATGATGGCTGTCAATGCATTCAAAATCAAAAAAGAGCTGACCAAGGATGACCGCCTTCAACAACGTGACTTTTTGTCTGAATTAATCATAAAATTGATTAAGAAGGATGCCACTGATGACGCAGATTCACACACATTGATAAAAGTGGACCCCGAAGACAAAGGAAAGTGTGCTTATTGTGCTCAGAAAAAGAAGTCAAAGTCATCTGCTCATTACTATTGCCCAGGTTGTAAGCAGCATTTGCATGCTGACTGTTACTCAATACATCACACTGGACTCAGAATCCATGTGGTCAGAAGCTCAAAGAAAGGTAAAGGAGGAAAGCGCATATTCAAAATCCATAAGAGAAGAGTGCAATCATGATAATCTGTATTTTGTTATTATGTTGGTAAGTCTTGCAAAATGGTTCGCGTTATGCATTAAAGAAAATCTCTTATATTCTTGAATAAAATTGATGTTATTGTGTTTTCTATTGTCTTGAAGTCTCTCTGCCCATTATTATACTGTTACTCAATCAAACTGATGAATTGCAAGGTGGAAGTCAAAAATCCGAAAATTTGAGATTTCACCAATAGCCCCGCTTCACCAAATTAGCAATTGTAACCAAGAAGTTTATACAATGACCATGAGCACTTAAGAGATATATTCCATTGCAATGTTAGAGATGATGTGCTTAATCTCTGTCTCTAAGTAAACATAAACTCCTTCAGTGTCCAACGTATAAGAGTCTTGAGATACTCTTCACAACTCCTGGCATCCTGGCCGCTTTAAACTGTTTGATCATTCTGTCAAGGATTGTTGCTGGGGTGAAGTTGCTCATTGTGTGACATGATATGATAAATGAGGCTATTCGTTGGGCCAACTTTTTGCTCGGTGGCTGGATTTTACAAGGTGAAAGAGTGGTGGTCCAAATTAGTACAATAAAAATAAATGACATTGTCAAATCTTTATTATATATGGCAAATATAATTGACGTTCTCAATAATACAGCACGACAATCAACAAACAGCCAGGATACAGTTCGCTCATCACTTAATACAATTTCATCAACTTTAAAATGACTGTATATGTCACATAGTGAAGTATGATATTGACAACCAACCAAAATGTTTGCATTTTCAACATTTTCTCTACCATCTTGCACAATTATCTTGGTAACTTGCATTAGACAATTCTTAGACACAAACCACTGTCCAATTTGAATCCTCTAAACATGTTATTCATTAATAATAAATTGTACTTACACAGTTGTTTAACAGTTATAATTTGGTATGCTCCTCAGAGTTTTTCTCTCCAACTATAACTGATTTTTCTCCATCAAAAAAACTGAGCGTAGGTTTTCCAGGTATTTTGGAAAGTCTTACCTCTTTCTGTTTCTTCGTTCGATTTAAAAGTAACTTAAGGTGAAGTAGAGACAAGTGCTCTTCCATAACCCACTTGATGCCTTGTTTTCTCGTCAGCAACTTCTTGAATAAGCTATGATGCTTCTCAAAGCGTTGGGTCCATAAAAATGATGCGGGAATCTTTCGTTTCCTAAGTTCTTTTATAAGGTGGACAATAACATGATGATTAGGAAACGACAGCCGAGAGTTACCGAAGCACCTACGATAGTGTCTTGTGTATTTATTGTAAAAATGTTCAATCAAGTTGATTATTTCATCATCGACAACATGAAGATGCATGAGGCGAAGATATATAACATGGTATGTCAGAGTTTCATACATTGCATCGCTAATGAGATTCTTAAATAATAATAGGGCAATCCTTGAAATATCATTCCAATCCTGACCATTCCAATTTTCTTTGTAGCCTAATTTTAAGGACAAAGATTCAGATAGTCTTCGCTGAAGTTTGAATTTTGTGTTATTGGCCATTACTAACAACAGCATATCAAAGTGCTTAATGAAATTTCCACTTCCACAAATTTCAGCATAGAACAAATCAACCGAGAGTATGTCAAAAAAATCAAAATTTGTACCATATGACAATAGGAGTGGGCGCTCTTTATTATACCCTAGCAAGTCTTCATTATAAGGAATAGTATAAAGCATGTAATTTAATGACCTTGCTACAACACCATTTACATTCTGTTCTTTTGCCTCTTCCTCTGATTATAATTGTGATGACGAGTACAGTGACAGCAACCATAGTGTGACCCTGGTTTTGTGATGCAACTGATTTCATTTCTTTCCACCATATCAGTGATCATATGAGTCAACTTGATCTAAACTCAAGGGTTGTAAGTAAACAGCAACAACTGAACATGATTTCTGAGAGTCACTGTAAGCAAAAGCATCAGAATATAGTACCAGTGGCATAAACAAACTGTCATCCGGACATAATTCATTTTCAGTTTTAAAAAATTCTATTTCAATAATATTGTGTGGTACTGTACCAGTACTTTGTGAGGGGAGGAACTATTAGATGTGTGAAATTTACACCAGCAGTGACAAGGAAAGGGGGGACGTACTATTGAACAATGTACTCAAAGGTGAGGGCAAATTTCAACAAGTCGAATTTGAAAATTCTGACAGAAGAATTCTGTGATTCATTGGTTGACAAATTATTGCGAATTATCATCAATTCCATCAGATTCTCAATGTGCAGAGGAATATGAGAGAATTACATCCATAACGAGAAGCTAAGAAAAGAACTCCGTTGGTTTATTATTAGTTATTGTAACTTGCTCAGCAAACATATTTTTAGTCGAGGTACCAATCCATATTCTGAGACCACAAACGAAGATTTTAAAAGATGAATTTAAAAAACATAAAATTTTATCATATATACTGTAATATTCTTATAATAAACATTTGTGCCCCTTCTATCTAATCGACTTCAATCGTCTCTGCTTGTCTCTGCTTGTCTACACCCTCTTTTTTTTTTTTTCTACCTCCTTCTTGATGAAGTAGGAAATTTGCAGATATTTTTTTCTGTGGCCCGATGCTTTGATCAGCTCCTGACTCTGCTGATTGAAGAAATCCAAACACTCCTTTAGTTTGGCCTGGTACTCCTCCTGGTCGTTGACATCCTCCAAATACGCAAACTTATATGTCTCCTTGTGCGAATTACTATCCGCTAAATTCAAACTGTTGCGGACGTCGTCTACAAAGTTGGCCACGTTGATCATCTTCATGTTATGGTTGAAGCTTGGGTTGTTTCCAAGCATAGACATGTAGTAAATTGCCACCTTGATAATTCTTACATAGCAAGCCCTGTCTACATCATTGCAGTGGATGAACTTGGCTGGGTCTTCGGCTACCACTTTTGCTGCTGCGATTCTGATGGCGTCTCTCATGAGTTGCCTGTTGTCTTGCTCAAGCTGCATATCAACCGTTCCATCGTTGAGTGCAGTAGAGTTATACGCCCTTTCAACCGCGGCTTGGTCGGCGTACGATCTCATTCTTCTTGTTGGCTTTTCCTAAGTTGAAATGAAAGATCTTTTCAAGTGAAGTTCTTTACCTTTTTAATGGCAACCTCTTCGATGACCTTAGCCTCGTTTGGTTGAGCAGTATTGGTGCTCTGGTCTTTTTCGGAGGCTTCGTCGTGTATTTGTTGCCTTTTAGCTGATTTCTTTTCTGTGGCTTTGATAGCCTCTGATCTTTGTTTAATGTTGAGTCTTGCTGCGAACAGTTAAAAAGTACAATGTGATTAAGGCTTACGTAGGTTGGTCATGTACGTGTTAATATCCACCTGCTCCAGGGTCTTTTTTCCTGATCTTAAACTCTTTGCGATTTTTTTGATCTTCTTATCGGGTTTTACGAACTTCAACTTCCTACGAGTGTCACTAAATGGGTCATGTATGCCTTACAATGTGTCCTTGGTGCTTCCCACAGGTTCGTTGGCGTGAGTTCCGTGTAGCACAAACTGTGCTGGCTGCTCTACGTGATCCTCCAGGTTTCTGGAGGTCGAAGCTCTTTGTCCCTCTCCCTTCTTCGTCATGTTTTTCTTTTGTTTTCAGTTAGTGATCAAACTATACAACTCATTTAAAGAAACAATAATAGAACTGCTATCATTTCCGATGGCTGTCTAACAATATAAACTCTTCATTAAGACAGTGGCTGTGATTGGGAAGTTTGATGAATCTAGCATTTTTGTAATAAGATGGAACACCACTGCCGTCTTCACATACCAGGGCAGGAGTGTGGATTAATATTAGTTAGAATTGACAACATTCATCCGTACGAGAAAAGTTGCTCGCTCCATGGAAAATTTTTTTGTTGTCCCATTTGTCTGTCATCATATCAAATTAAATCAAGTTTATTTCGTCACCTTCGAGAAAATCATAATCTACACAATGAGCAAGCAAGGAACTTTTATCGGGAGAACGAATCTCAAGCACTCCAGATTGAAACGATGATGAGAAATCTACGGCAAACAATCGAGAATGAACAACAAGAACTCGTGGATCACATTGGCATGGGTGGTGAAAATATGCCGATTATCGACGATCATGGAGAAAATCGCCAGCAGGGAAATGTTCGACCAAATTTCGATCAAACTGTAGAACAATCCCTCGTTTTTTTGAAAGAATACAAATTTCCCATTGTGCTAGAGCAACTAACGGACCTCAGCACTCTCACTTACCAGCAGCGTGCGCGAATCAGGCGAGCAAAAGTACAAGGCTCTTCGAAGATGATTCCGAGGGTTGTTGGCGAAGGTAAAGATAACTTTAGATTCTAATCTTGATCATCTTGTAGATGTTGCTGATATCGAGACACAAAGTTTTAAAGAAATGTTCAGAGCAAAATTTCACAACAGCCAGATCAATGTGTGTAGGCGTATTGTTGAAAGATATACGTCGGCATTAGGAAATCCGATTGTGATGAAGAGTGTGTCAACGTATAGGCGCCGCATAGAGGACGTCAATCCCCTAAATGATGACTTTTGTAATGGATTTTTTGATCACAAGTTGCCTGATGTAATCAATCATTTAGAAGCACCGAAGAAGTTGTCAAGGTACAGATTATCACTTGAGTATCATGTATCTCTATTTTTTACTTGTCCTCGTCGTTGTTCCCATGTTCGCTTCTTTCCTCTCCAGAACGGAAAGGTGACCGAAGGGTGTCAAAGCCCAATGTTTCTTTCGCTTTGTGACAAATATCCTGATAGTTTGGTCCTATGTTTAGTTTTATACATGGACAGTTTTACTCGTGATAATGTAGGAACACCATCCGGAATGACTTTGTGTGGCCAGTTTTTAAACATTGATTCCCACTTTGCAGAGACATTGGAGAGCATCATGACTTTCTCTGTAACTGACTGTGATGGACCATATACAAACGAACACATACTACATCAACTCCTCAAAGAAATTACATTGGCTTATAATGATGGACTCTTTGTGTATCATACAGGTTTGAAGGAATATGTAAGGATGCGCATTGAGTTGTCTTTATTAATTGGTGACATGCCAATTCGTAACGAATTATGTGGAATAATGGGCATCACTGGTCATCATTCATGTTGCAAGTGCAAGACTTGTTATGAATCCTATCATCTTTTATTCTCTGAGATGCCGAATCCTCCGATCGAGAGATCGTCTGCGGAAATAAAAGGTATGGTATTGAATAGATCGTTGGATCAGCTTGAACAGGAAGGACACACTTTAATAGACACACCTTTTACAAAATTCTGTTACAATGGTTTTGATCAATTTGATGCAATCCAGGTCGACCTCTTTCATGCCGCGGTTTGTACGAGTGGGCTATTTCGCTTTCATTGGGAGAAAGTTATGGTATCAATAAACAGTAGTGAAGCTGCACGTGTGGATACCCTCAAAAACAGAATATTAGAATCGACGGGTCTTGATTTTGGAAAGCAGGGATATTGGCATTCACTTGAATGGGAGAGGTTACTATTTGCTGTCCCATACGTGTTGTATAATTTAATTGACCAAAAAGAATACCAATGTATTGTCTATCATACGCTATTCTACACACTTCTAAGGTCCCAAGTTTATTCAGACCAGCTTATTGATCAAGTAGAGAAGCTATTCTACATGTTCACAAATTCGTACAGGCCGTTGTATTTTAACCAAGACTTGCAGCGTCCCAATTATCACGCATACCAACACATAATCAAGGATGCGAAGAAAAAGCTCAAGATCCCAGCATACCTAATGTGGTGTCAAAGAATGGAGAAGAACCACCAAAGATTCAAACGTCCACTGCAACAGCACACTGGTAAGTCATTTGGGTGGTCGTTCAAGCAGTATGCATTGGATATTCAAAATAAGGGCGAAGAGGAACCTGAGGAGTGGTTGACGTCAGTCTACGGAGGGACATCATTTAGGTACATTCCTACGCTGTACACAAAACCGAAAATTGTAGTTGTTGATGGTGTGGAATACGAGCAAATGAAAAACATTCAGTTCACCAACAACAAAGTGATCATGAGCCATGATTGGTTGTACAATAAGAGGAACCAATTGATGAATGTATCGAAGATGTACCAAGGGAATGATTTTGTAATTGTTGAAGGGCAAGTGTATGAACTGTTGGCAACGCCAATTTTTTGTTGCAATTCACTGCAAGTATCAAATCGGAGATCATTTTGGGTAGTGAATGAATGCAGACCAGCCCATGTATTTAACGATGAAGGGAGATATCTGTTCATAAAAACAATGTAAGCCCCGCCCATTGAATAAACTGCGATTTCATGAATAAGTAGTTTTATTTGAATAACCCTGATGGTTTGTGTTTCCTAATCATGTGAATTTCGGGCACAATGACTTCAACGAATGTCGGTTGCAATACATTCAACGTTGTGGAAGGGTCCAAATTGATCGGAGCTTCAAACTCCGTTTGGTTACTTTTAGAATTTGAGAAAAGACGAAGGAATATAATGGATTTCGTCAACCAATGAATCACAGAACAACCTCCAACTAAACAAATTGTTAGTGAGTTGATAAACAAACTCCCTTAAGGCAATATTTTATACAAGATTTATACTGATAATTACTATGGTTCTGATTCATTGGCACACAAATTAAATCCTTGCTCACTTAGCAAATAGAAACATAGGAATGATCTGAGAGTCATTGTCAACAATTGGTCAAATTGAGGCTGAAATGTTGGTTGGAGGAGTTGACAATACAAGCGACATTGAAAACAGTTTCTCAAACAATAACCTCAATAGATTGCACAGGCTGGCAAGAGAAGAGCTTGTACAATTGAGAAGCACTAGTGGTGTTAAAGAAGTTAAAAAAAAATGTAGCCGCTGATTTAATGGCAAAGGTAGAAATGTTTTTTACATGAATAATTTACATTATTAGGTTGTCAATCATCAGTTCTGTCCACTTTATGAGCAATTAGAAGAAGCACAGGCAATGGACGTTTTGAATGAGGATCTTCATGACTACTATGCCAGTTTTGAAGAACACTTGAGCAAACATCCTCACAATAAACAATAGACAGAAGTTGTTAAATGGTACAAATCATTTAATTCTTAAGAGCAATGATGACTGAGCACGCAGGACTTTTGTCAAAAGTAAGATTTATTTAAACCCACCCTGTACAAGGTGTAGGGTCTATTTTACAATTACTCCTTAGATCTTCTATTGGCTCCGGAATTGAACTTGTGTTCTTTAATCATGTCAAGGAGGTTGTGTCCCAAGAGGTTCAGCAATTCTGTTATCGCTTTATTACAGAGTTTTCCTACATGACCTTTTCTAATCAGAGAAAATTGGCGAAAAAACACCAAAAATCAGAAAAATTGCAAAAAATGGTTGAAAACTACCAAAATTTTCTGGTGAATTTCACTTTACCGAAATTTTCTCCAATTAGAATTTGATCTTGGCCCATGCTTGATGTAATATTTCACCTTGTGCTCCAATACAAATTCTGCTCTYGTCCACTAAGGGTACCCAAGATATGTTTACTTCTGTTTTAATATTATAAACATATCTCCATGTTTCAAGGTTGTCTTCTCTGTTGGCTATTTGGTCTTTGCTGGCACACTCATATCTGGCCATAAGTTGTCATTGTTGATCAACAGCCATGCATCGCTGCAGTGCTTTGAGACTAGGCCATCCACACACATGTAATTCTCCAATTGGGCTCCTTCTTTGGCAGTTTTGTCGGCCAGTTTGTTTAGAGCAATCCCGCAATGACTCTCAACATGATTCCATTTCACTTTGATTTTGCGCAGGTTCATTTCTTTTTGAATTGAGTCTGTCTGTTGATGGTACTGAATCTTCTTTTTAAGACCACCACCTTTATCCATGTAGTCAACCAGATTTTTGTAATCTGTGTTGATGGTAATGGACAAGTCATCTTCGGTCATCAAAATAACTACAAAAGCAGTGTACATTTCAGCCCAGGCGTTATCGTGATGAGATTGGAGACAAATGGCGTGGGTGCTTGTTTCACCTTTATATTTGATAATGATCCCACCTCCGGTTCTCCCGTTGGATCTGTATAGGATCCATCAGTCTATACTGATGATCCATTTAGGATTTTTGTATCAGGAAAAGATATCTCTGTCGCATAATCATCCTGTGAGTCAAAAAGTTGGAGATCAAGTGTTTTCTTCAGAGTTTGCCAATTCTCTTCTTTCCATGCTTGTCTGTTGATATCTCTACATGTGTTGTCTGAACTATTGAGCAGGGACATTGATGTTTCAACAAAAGAAATCAGACTTGTATATTTCGGGTGTTCAAAACCAAGACCACCTTTGTCCTGGTCGATAAAAATGTATTTGATAGACATGTTATATTGGAGCAGATTTGTCTTAACAAGTTTACTGATTGAACCGGCTAGATCTTCAAGAAGCTCACTATCTATGGGTTTGATCTGACTTGTGTATCTAATTTTGCTGTTGATGAGGGATTTCACAAGTACACATTGCATTTTGAGCGATCTGTTTGCAAACCACATTGAGTTTACTTTCTTTTTTGCGTTGGCAATTACGTTTTTGACATGTTTGGAGTTTTTGCCAGTGCTTTCTGTCTCACCAAGCAGGTAACCAAGGTATCTTGCGGATTTCTCAAAGATTGTTAAAGCGACTTCGATCACCATGTTGAAGAGCACAGGGCTGCAATTGTCGCCTTGAGGCACTCCCTTTTCGATTGACCAATCCTTGGTCAAGCCAGCATTAGTCTTAAGGCGAAGCCTCGCCATGTGGATCATTCTGAGAGCCCAGTCAATGAACAATTGAGGTAGCTTGAGGAGATACATGCATGTTTCGAGGATTTCGGGCTTAATTTCACCATAGGCATTTGATAAGTCAACTAAAGTTACATATGTGGATTGGTTGAGTTTGGATCTATTATCTGCTATCCTTTTGGCGATTGATGTGTTCCTTATTGTTGTACCTCCAATTTTGAAGCCTTGTTGGTGTTCATCAATTATACCATGGTCCAAAACGAGTTGATTTACACGACTTGTTATAATGCTTGATACTAGTCTGGTGATGCAAGGTAGAATAGTGATGGGCCTCGCTTTTTCTACCAGAACTTCGTCTTTCTTGGGTACTAAAACTATTGTGCCTGTATAGATACCATTTGTGGGATTGTCTTTGGTGGTATTTACAACTTCCAATACGTTTGAAAGCATCATTGGATTTCAGTTCACAATTAGTTATGGGAGCCATGATAGAGGTGTTTTGGGTAAGATCCGTTCGATTGTCAAAGAGATGTTTTTTACTATTTAGTATCTCTGTTTGTGACGGTTTGGTCGCATATTGGAGCATCCCAAGGCAATTTGGAGGTGGACGCTTGCTTTTGTCAACAAATATTTGCCAAATTTTGTTCATTTCGTCGAAATTTCTAGGGTTAATTTCTACTCAACGTTTGTTGCCACCAACGTTGAAAGCTGATCTTTTGGCTAGATTGTTTGACTCAAGCTTCATTCGGTTCCATTCTTTGCGAAGTTTGTCTCTTGTCAAAAAGGCTACGGTTTTCTTTTGATCCGCTATGAGGATTTCAATATCCGTGGTCAGCAGTTGATCTTGAAGCAGGGTATTCTTTTTGATATGAAGTTGCTTGAGCTTGTTGATAGCGTGTCTGGCTATTTTTGTTTGGAATTTGTTTTGGTTGTTAATTTGTGCTCTAAGGATCTTCGAGTTTGTTCCTGCTTTTTCGCAGATGGCCACAAACTTATCAATCACATTTCCATGACTTGTATCTTTGTCCCATAATAATGAGAATTCTTTACAAAAAGCGATTTGACGCGATTTGGGGATATTACTTTGCCAAATTATTGGGGGGCATTCGGGGACAAGAAAGTGGTCTACTGACATCTGCACACCTATTACCGCACGGTCTGAGATGTAACCGGTGGACATCATCTGTCCATGACAATACCTTTTCTTTCGGGATAGAGGTCATCCATAGGTCAATTCTACTCTTGGATACGTCCGCTTGTCCTGATGAGTGGCATATTCTTGTAGGTTTGTCGTTGTTGATGGCTTTAAGCTTGTGTTGTGGAACCAATCTGTGATTTGTTTCTTAGCTTTAGGTTGATCCGCTTCTGATGAATTCCAATCACCACCAATGAAGAAATCTGCCTTGATACTTTGACAATTTTCAATCACGCCATCAAGTTTTTGGAGAATTTTTTCGGTAGTCACAATAGCTTCAGGATTGTGGTCGGCTGGCATATATACATTGGCGATACATATCTTTTGGTTACCAAACTCAAACAGGGTAGAAGATAACTTGCCCTCAATTAGATTCTCATTTGTGATGTCACTTCTTAGTCTTTTTTTGATTGATTTGAGTATCGCAAAGCAGGTGCTGTTATATACTCTCTTGACCGTCTGTTCTTTAGTGTCAAAGTGTTTCACATTGGGGATGATGTGGTGATTTGGTAGGGCTGATTTTAGAGCAGGAATCCAGTCTTTTGATTTCTTGTTGTTTGTTGTGTATTTGTTTTTTAAAAAAACAGGGATAAGCCTGAAAGTTTATTGGTAGTTTGTTGAGTTCCTGGAATATCATGATTTCTGTGTTTTCAAATCGCACCGAAAGAAATGACAGTTTATAATCTGATAATCCTCAAATGTTCAACAATTCGATCCTGAGGTGGTCGAGTTGGGGGTAGATAGAAGTTTGGAGTCGAAATTGTTTTCAGGGGTTGACAGTATAGTTTGTGATATTTTCGGTTTATTATAATTCTGGTGTTTATGTGTATTTGGTGTTAGTTTCACAAGATCGGTCCAGGGCCAAAAAATTCTTTGTTTTGGCATTTTAATTGCGGGGGTCTTGGTTGGTTTCATCAGGACCAAGTTTCCGTTTTTTTAGCGAGAAAGGACTCACAGAATTCATGCTTAATGCGGTGTGCAATGCTTGAAGGTTTTCCTCAAATCTTTGTGCGGATTGGAAGGTTGCAAGTTTTGATTCTTCGATGGACAATTGCAAGTTCTGTATTGTTGTGGAGTGGGTGGTGATGACCTCACAAAAGTCTTTTAATTGGAAACTAATGATTTTGTGTTGGGAGTGAGATTGTTTCCAAATTGTTTTGAAGCTTCTTTTCTGGGTTTTGTTGGCTTCTTCTCTGGATTTGATGTTCTCCGCTCTCATGTCGGACAGGTCTTTCTGGATGTCCTTTTTGCTGTTTTCATTTTCCTTCTGTAATTTCATGATCTCCTCTTTCAAGATAGTTACTTGATCAAGTATGGTTTGTGTGACAATCCAGGATATTTTCATAACCTTTGTGGTGGGATCTGCTCTGAACAGATTATTGTCTGGCATGGTAATAGAGAGGGTTGTTTCCTTCTCAATGGTGTTGATGATTTCCGTCATGAATTCACGGAGGGTATTACCTTCAAATTTGCTGACAGAGCATGTAAACACACCTTTGTTGTTTGCAGGTAACAGGTGTAGTCTTGGGTGTCCCTTGAACATGTACGTTGTTATGAGAGCGTTATGGCGGTTTTTGGCTGCATTCCTCTTAACCATCATGTCAAGAGATTGTTGTTGTTGTTTCCTGGATACAAGGAACATTTCATTTAGTGGTTTGACCATCTTCGAGGTCCTTTAGATTGACCTTTTATTCCCACTAATAAGTGAGAAGAAAGTATCACACTGTTTGGTTCTTTTGGTGTCATCTTCACTTAGAGATACATCAATCACTATGTCTTGATATTCTCCTTTGTGTTTGATACATATGACTTCTAGTCCATGAATGGAGTTGAAGACGATAGGTTCGGTTCATCAATGAAAAAGGCATCTAGGACAATGGAATGTGTTGGCATACATGCTCCAATGAATTCTTCGGGGATGCCATCTTTGAGGGTGAAAAGGCATGGGGAGGTACTTGATCAAAGTTTGGAGTCGTGTGTGACAAGTCTGTATGCTTTTTCAAAGCTTTGGAAAGAGACTATCCAACTAACCGAGTTGGAGTCGAATGTTTGAATCCTTCAAACCCAAGTTTGGTTAAGTTAGATTTAACCTCTTCTTTTGTTGTTTTGGTGGTGTCCGTAAAGATACATACTTTGGTGAAGGGTATCCATTCTGGTCTGTTGTTTGGTTGGCTTGGTTTTGATTGTAAGTCCGCTGCGGCTAAATGTTTGCGGACTTCATCAGGGGAGGGAGGGATGGCTAGGGGTGGAGTCGTCCTCTTCGGATAACATTTTATCGACTTCTTCGATTTCTTCGGCTGAGAAAAGTGGTGTTTGGATAGTGCTCATTTCCTGTTTGCTTCGACTTTTGAAACAAAAATTATTAACGGGCTTCTTTTTAACATTGCGACATGGTTGATTGGAATCAGACCGTTTATTTGGGCGGGAGTTCTGGAACCATCGCCCTGTCAGAGTTTTGACCATATCAAAGTTTTAAATGTGGTTTGGTGGTGGTGATTAGTGGATGCTATGGCCATTTCTAGCCAGGAGTTGAAGATTGATTTACATGCATTAGATTTCTTATAATCAAACACATATGACCTATTTTCATTTGTCGCAGATTGATTATGCGCGCTTGGTTTGCGGCGGCGCAAGCGCCTTTTCAACACTGTTTCACGGGGTCTGAAAATAGTTGAATACATGTTGTATATATCATTAACTGAGTAATACTCAAGATAATACAGTATTACAAAGAGCACAATAGCATAATGAACGGCATTGAATATATGTTTTAATCTGCGGTTTGACTGCTTCCTCTTTCTTGTCTTGATCATATTCAGGATAATAAGGTTGTGTTGTTTTAAAATAAAATCCTTTTTTTATAACACAGTTATTTGGTTAAGAAGTGATTATAGGTAATACCAGACTTGGTTACTGCTTTTTTTTTCTTTGGCTTTTTTTCTTTTCCTTTTTTTTTWWTAAATCACATTCTGCGACAAGCTTTATTAGAAATTATTTACATATGTATAAATGACTCTATACAGCTGAAGGTCCGCCTAGCTTGGCGGATTTAATGGCATGGGTTGCGCAGCGCGCGTGCCAGATGCAGTAAGAGGTTTCCATCAAGATTGTTGATATCTTCCTCAACACTTGGAGTGGCTTTTTGACTGGTATCTTGTTTGAAAAGCGCTAATTTTTTTCTTTTCCTTCCATTTTCCTTTTCTTTTCCGCAGCCTTCTCCCTCTTCTCAGCAGCAATTGCTCTCTTTACCTCCAACTCCTCTTTGTAATGCTGCTCTTCTAAACAAATGTTGTTTAATTTCTTGAAAAGCATACCAACATATGAAATGCTCAATTGATTCTGAACTAACAAATATAGCAGCACCAGGCTAGTATGTGAACTTTACTCCCAATTGAGGCAGGCACAACTCTCTTCCAACAAAGATCCCATAGGAAGCCAATACAGATAGACCACCTGTGATATTATTCCAATCCCTATGGTTGGCCATTATTAATTGCAACTCCTAGGAATGCATCATCTGATGATGACTTTATCATTCTCTCATATGCTTGAGTGCATCTGCCAGATACATCACAATACTGCTTACACATTTTATTGTCAAAGTATGCTGATGAATAGATTTGGAAGGACTTCAGAGAAGATGTAAAACGAATGATGCTTTCTGCAGCAAACACTTTCCCATTAGCTAGAATCTGCTTGCTTGCACATGTGTCATTAATGTGACCCTCTGGGACCCAGTCCATCAGATGGTACACTGACATCTTCTTCATCCTCGTGTCTTGCGTCCTTTGATTTTGCTTTTTGATTTGGGAACATTACAAATAATTCCAAGATTGAGTATGAAATCTGCTTGAGTGTGGATTCATCAAGGAATTTGGGAACCATAACATACAAAACATCAAGATTTGCATCCAATCCAATAAGTACTGATTCCGGGTCATCAATTGTTTCCAATTCATGTGCCATGTGATCTTTGAAAACAGTACCGTTGAATAAATCCATTCGTGTTTTGAATTGTTTGTCTGTTTGCTTGCTTAACATGTCCTTCGTGATTTTGTTGTACAGTCAAATTTTTGCGCTACTCAGACGTTTTTGTGCCATGTTTGATCTCTTAAAATAAGTTCTTGAAAAAGTTGGATAGCCTGATTCCTTTGTCCTCTTGTTTCTCGTCTCTTTTAATTCTGTTTTTGATTTGACAAAAGTCCTGCGCGTCAATTTTTGTAAACTCCAACAAGAACCACTGTTGGACATTTATCATACAACTAACTTTCTAGTATTGGTAGTTTTAAAATTGATTGAATCCATTATGCCACTATATCATGCTTATTTAACAGCAATTATATTGATGTGTATCCACTTTAGGATGCTCGCTCCAATCTCGTTAGACCCACAACTAATGACATTAATAGCGATGGAAATGCTGTCACATGGTACACAGATGGCTCCGCAAACAAAGACAAAACTATTGCCGCTTACGCTGTAGTTAATAGTGATAACTTTGATAAGGTAGAGTACGGTAGAATACCTGGCATTGCCAACAACTATAGAGCAGAACTGTATGGATTCCTCCAAGCTTTAAGACGCTCCAGAGATGGTCAAAATGTCACTGTTATGACTGACTGTCTCTCTGGGATTGAAGCAGTTCACAGCTTCTCAAAGCTGAGCTCTTTAGAAGAAAAACTCCAAGTGTGCGACTATCAGCTTCACTCTGCCATTATTTCAGAGAGGAATCGACTCACAAGCTGCGAGTTCATTTATGTTCAGGCCCATGCCAACATTCCTGGTAATGAAGCAGCGGATGAATTTGCAAAGCTGGGACTTAACAACCACTACATCAACGACATTAGTCCTTCATCCTCACTTCTTTTCGACATTGTTTGCAAAGGTGAAGTTCCACACTCCTCTGTTTGTAGTGCTGTTTCCGACTACCTTCTGTCCACCATCTCCAACTCCTCTGACTACAAATATAATATTCTCCATGATGAATATAATATCAAAGCCAGCGTCGACACCAACTTTATGTCGCGACCTAAACAGATCTTCCTCCTCCGTCTCCGTTCCAATCAACTCTGCACACTCTCTAAAATGTAGTATTGGGACGACAAGAATCAAATAATCAACACCAAATGCCCGAGGTGTTGTTTGCAACATGAGGACCAATCCCATGTTCTTTTAAATTGTCGCAGAAACTTGCCATACACATATGATGCAATGCGATCAATTAATGAACTGATTTGCAGCAACATGCTGCCAGGTTCACTTATAAAGGGCTCATTTAAATTCTGGGGTCTTCTATTTACACTGTACCAGAGTGGTTTTGATTTTGATGAACATCCTATGACTGAGAAGCGTAAAGCTACTATTTATGCTAGTTTACTTGGTTACACTAGTATGGATGTAGTTAAGCGTTTTTCTAGTAAGATACCAGTCAAAAAGCCACTCCAAGTGTTGAGGAAGATATCAACCATTTTGATGGAGACCTCTTACTCCATCTGGCACACGCGTTGCGCAAGGCATGCCATCAAATCCGCCAAGCTAGGCGGACCTTCGGCTATATAAACTGATGTTTTCAAAAGTAAAATTTACTAAAACCACCCATGTAACGGGAAAGTTGTATATGATTGCAATAAATTGCAACGCGCTGAAACGCTGCATTTTGTCTAATACAGTCTTGTTAGTAGAAGGGTAAACTTAGTGATCATTAATTGTGTACCTTGATTTTCATTGCAAATGATGACAACTTATCACAAATTGGTTTGGACCACTTTAAGCTTGACAAAACAAAAGGATTAACAAGGGAAACTAAGATTGCTTGTCCCTTAAATCTGCCCTCTACCAAACAGAACTACCTATATCCACCTTCTTTTCAACACTTAAATACCATTTAATCCCCTTTACTTTGGTTTAGCTATGTTGAAGTTGTTATTAAAGTTTATTGTCAGTAGAGGCTCTAAAGTAAATGAAGTTAAACAGCTATTACAACAGCAAAAGTATTTGAAAGAAGTTGTTGATAAATCTACTACTAAGAATAGAAAACAAGAGCTGTTTGATTTGTTAAAAATTCCAAAAAACAAGTTGATTAGTCATAAATTGTAAACTGCTGATTAAATCACTTTTTAAAATTCACCATATCAATATAAAATTAATTCGAGATACACCAAACATTAAATTCTCTGTTATTGGTGCACAAATACGGCCTATATTCCAATTACTTCTGGAGAATAAAGATATTCAAAAGTGGCTTTGCATTACAGAACAGGATTTGAGAATTATAAAATCTATGTATCATATAATTTAGATTTTTTCATATATAGTTGTAGAAGATAAAGATTTACTGTGGTGTAAATTGAAGGGATCAAACATCATTTCTGAGTATGCTAGTTTAACAAACTCAAAAGCACTGTATCTTCATGCTGCTTTTCATATGTTAGAGGATCTGGTAGTTTTTAAATCAATAAGGCAATTTAGCTGTCAATTTATTATAATGACAAATAACACAATTAAAAGAATGATCAAAACACATACAAATCACTCTTTTAGGTGATTTTGTTTAGCAAGTACTTGAAAGAGTTCTAATGATTCAAGGTTATAAGATTGAAAACACTAAAGAATTGTTCTGACCTGTATTCCATAAAAAAACAAACCTACAATTTTCAAAGACAGATAGTTCAAATACCTTAAAACATGTTAAAAAACCATTAGATAACAAAGATCAGATAGAAGAAGATTTGACAAACAACATAAATAATTTGGATCTTGTTGATGATGGTACAATTAGTAAAAATGAGTGTATAGATCCCAATCAAAAGTAGAAGTCAAGATAGAGATTTTGGAGGGGCAATTGGACTGTAACCAACGCGGTAATTGTTCATTAGTCGACACACATTACATTTCTTGCAGTAACTTAAGCAACGGTCGAACAGGTTTGGTATGCCTTCGATTTGTCTTGAGATAGTGATGTGGCTGCACATGATACTTGCACCAA